>JANHAO010001028.1:0-35481 GCA_026873985.1 Saraca asoca
TTGAGTTGAGTTAATTTGTGATACATGGAAGGAATCAAGTTGTTGGATAACTTGTGACCGCCATGATCCAATCATTTCAATTCAAATTAAAGGTGATGACTTGATAATTTCAATGTATGGTGTGCAATTATAGTTTATTGTTGAATCTTCAAGTTGTCACATAGGCCAAGTGGGAGATTGTTAGATTATTTTAATAATCTATAGTGGCCCATATAACTAATAGACTGGCTTTAAATAAAAGATGACCTAATGTGATGGTTGTTTGGTCTAATAGTAATTAAAGCTAGTGGGAGTTATTTTAAAATTGTAATTTTTAAAATATAACTCCCTCTCCTCTCCTTTCAATATAAGTAGTTGTCTGCAATTAGAGACAACATAAGAAAAGAAAAGAAGAAACATCATAGACCGTATCTTCACCATAAAAAATACAGAAAAGAGGAAGGAAGAGAGGGGAAAACTTATACAAGAGTATTGATTAAGAAATCAAATCATGGATCTTGGTAAGGTCTTTAATTCTTCATTAAATGCAATTGTGAGAATTATGATATCCTAGATTCACTTATAGTTTGATGTAGTTTTCTACATTGTTGAATTCTAAGAAAACTACAACTCATGGTATTTTAATTCTTACAAGAATAACTACAAGGAGATAGAAGCCTAATAGCACAAACCATTGCTAGTGAACATTATTAGCAACATAACAGAAGTTGAAGTTGCCATGAAGAAAGCACTACCACTTATCGACATTTTGTTTTAGCTGGAAAAAGGAAGTTCTCGCAAACTAAAAATGCTGTATTGAAGTGATGAGATTCAAATTCATGGCTTGGTTGATCTATTTATATTATCATAATCTGTTAACTCATTTCAAAAAATATAAAATAAAATAAAATTATTTTTTTTTTAAAAAGGGAAAATAATGTTTTGATACTCTGCTACATATAAATTTTTTTTTTATGCAAGTTAGAATGCTAGATTGTATACTATAAGGAATTTTAGTTAATAAAATGGATGGAGTTAGCATTGTAAGTAACATTACATGCTTTGCAAAAGTTAGAGGATAACATTGCTTAAAATAATTCTTAAGGAACAAGAATGAAAGTTGCATGAAAGTAAAGGGACTAAAAATGCATTTTGCACACTATAATTTGAATTTTCATGGAATATATGATTTTATAAACAAGCCAGACTAAATTAATGTATTGACTTATACTAAGTCATTCTAGAATATTTGCAACACAAACTTATTCTATGAGAAAAATATAATAATATCTCAAAAAGCGTAATAAAATTATGCAAACCTCCCATCTAATTTAAAATTATAATTATACAATTCTTAAAAGATATAAAAGATGCTATAATTATATTTAAATTTGAACCTAAGATATTGAGTGTGTTTATGATTTGTCACTTCTTCTATTACAAAAAAAAAAAAAAATTAAATTTGAATTCTCTGTTAGTAAAATAATGAGATAAAATGATCATAGGATTCAAATCAAATAATAGGTAGTATTTTGAATAATTTGTTATCAAAGATAACGTTTGATTTTATTTATTTATTTTTTATGGACATAAGAAACAAAGAACCACTAGAAAATAAAGACAACAAGAAAACTATAAAGAAAAAAAAGGCAATCTAAGGGGGTTCAATGGGAAAATCCCAACTTAACAACAACAAAAAAAGGGGAAGGGTGTGGAGACCCAATCCAAGGGACATTTCTCTTATTTAAACACACAGATAACCCAATCAACAGCCTTGTTGGATACTCTGAAAACTAGAGAGAAAGAAACCTCACCATTTATGGTGATGAGTGGAAGGAATAGAAGGTAAAAGGGCTCAAGGGAGATGCAAGACTTGACTTCACAAGTTTCACAAGTTTGGAACACAAAGAGGATTAGATAACTTCTATTCTCAACTTAAAAGGAAAATTATCAAAACTTCAAGTCTACCTTTCTTTTTCTCATACAAGGTATTTATAGTCAAGCAACATCACAATTTTCAAAGAAACATAAATGCAAAAGGATGAAAACTAGAAATTAGTACAACTTTAAAGATGCTATTCCCAAGGCATCACTTTGAAGCTTTATATCTCTCAATTATCTTAAAATTTGAAAATGAGTTATCACTTGTTAGTAAGATGATTGAGCCTAGTTTCCAATGCCACCAACTGTGCATGAAATGGATTTTTCTAGATAAAGTTATAATATAAACATTAAACATTGCTCAATTCTACACTCCATCATTTATGATAGAAACATTGAATATTGCTTAGTTGTACACTACATCATTCTCCCCAGAGGAAAAGAACTCGCCTCTAAGTTAATCAAAAATTTCCCTTGATCAATCTGATGAGTACATGATGCATTCCATTTTTTCTTTTGCCTTTAGTGGAGGCAAATGAAATTATTGCACTGTTGAGTCTCCTTTCAACCTAATTCATACCAAAAATTACTTGATATCTTGAATTTTGTGGTGATAATGAAGTATGGACACAATTTAAAATGCATCTAAAACTTCTTCAAGATCGAATAATCTTTGTGAAAAATTTCATGAAGTTTCTTCTTTTCTTGTATCTTGAAGTTCTTGGCTAATTGTTGAGCAATAAAATTTTCCCAAACATAACCAAAAGATGTAAATTAAGAAATTGACAAATCAAGAGCATTTATCATTGGCTTACCATATCCAAAGATGTTTTCACAATCAAAACAGAAACTGGCTTTTGCTGAATCCAATTAGAGATTACAGTTGTCAACATTTTGACATTATAGCAATACTCTTGTATTTCTTCAATGTGTATATCTTTCTCATAATTTTGAAAGTCATTGAGAATTAGATCATTTGGAGTTTTCAAATCTCCATTAGGATAAACATCATAAATTGGAAGAGAATTCGAATCTACAAAAGCATCTTCAAGATTCAGATCATATGTTGGATGGTGAGAAGATGAATTAACACTTGACTCATCATATTCTCCATTATCAAGATTCAAATTTTTGCAACTAGCTTTACACAATTTTTGAAGACAATCCAAATGATGCAAGAGCTTTTGTATTTGACTCTTCATTTATTCAATCATTAATATGTGAAGATCCCTCTTAGAATCATTAAGACAATGTTCACAAATAGCTTGCAAAGCATTAAATTATACAAAAATACATTGAGCAAAACTTAAAGGAAGAAAATTCTCACTTAACCTTGCCTTTATTTTCTCTTAGGAAGCAGTCTTATGTTTTCTTTTTCACAATCTCAACATTTGTACCTTGTCCCACCAAGTAGATGTATAACCACAAAGCCTGGTCACAACAAGCTTCACTTTCTGGTTTTCAAGAATTTCTTTGTACTTAAAAATCTTTTCATCAACATTAAGCCAATCAAGAAATTCTTTCAATTGTAGGCGGCCATGAAAGTCCAGCAAATCAACCTAAATAGTTTCTAAAGAATGTATGAACCTCTTCAAGAAGTTCTGAGTTTGTCTATTAGCAAAAGGATTCACATATTCCAAATTGTCACTAGAATAACCATGGTTGGAACCTCATTCACCCTTAGGTTCTTGATGTTTAGGACACATGGCTAACTCCTTAACTTGTCTATGAAGTACCTAAATTGTAGCATCTTGATAATCACCAATATTTTCCATCATTGGTTACCTTTTCCATGTCCACCTCTTCTTTTCCTTGCCAATATGAGGGAGAGAAAACAAAGGCTTAAAGTGAAGTTCAAGATCTGATGCCAAATAATGAAGGGAAGGAATAGAACGTGAAAGAGCTCAAAGAAGATGCAAAACTTGACTTCACAAGTTTGGAACACAAAGAGAGAACAAGATAACTTTTATTCTTAACTTAAAAGGAAAACTATCAAATGTTCAAGTCTTCCTTTTCCTTCCTCATACATGGTATTTATAGGCAAGCAACATCAACAAATTCTCAAAGAAACATAAATGTTAAAAGATGAAAACTTGAAATTACAACTTTTAAGATGCTATTCCCAAGGCGTGACTTTGAAGCTTTGTATCCCTCAACTATCTTGAAATTGAAAATGGGTTATAGCTTGTTGGTAAAATAACTAATAGGCTTGTCAAAATAGGCTAATCAAGCTTTACCAAGTTTGCTCAACAAACAAAATTGTACGTTAGTTTAGTTTCATGTTAGGCTATTTTTTCATCAGGTCAGCATCAGGTTAGATTGCTATAGTATCAGTCCTAGGTTGACATTTACCAGGTGATATCATGTGGGTTTTACAACCCATTATGTTTTAAATATAAATTCCACATCTAATTGAAATCCATTATTATTCATCATTATCATCTTTATCATTATCATTGTCGTCGTCGTCATCAGCATCATCATCATTGGTATCGTTGTTGTCATCATTGTTATCATTATCATCATCACCATCATCATCATCATTTCAAATATAATTTGTTTATTTTTTTGGTTTAAATGGAATTATATTAAAGAAATAAGAACTACAAAGAACAAGTTATAAAGAAATCATCCCTTAGGAATATTTGAATATTATTTTCTTTGAATATTTTTTTAAACTTATAAATTATAACTTTGAAATAAAATATTAAAATTTTTTAGTGCAACTTTGATGGAATTATGAATTTTTATTATTAGTATTAATTCTAAATAAAATTAATATTAAAATAGTAAGAAAATAAATCAAGACACATCATTTTTTACATGGAAAACCCCCAAGTAGAGGAGTAAAAATCATGGGACCTAATCTAGAAAAATTTCACTATTTATAAATAAAATGGGTGTAAATATTTTGCTAACTTTACAATATATGAATATATCACTATTTTTACTTTTTGCTTCCTTCATTGGATGATGATCTATCTTCTCCCAAATTATTCTATTGTCTATCCTCTGCATCACATCAATCATTTAAACAAACAATCATCTCTAAGTTATCTTGGCTCATTGATAGACAATTATCATCCAAAATTCACTCGCCAAGAGAAAATGCACTTTCCAATGCCATTGAGGACATTGGAGGGATAAGTATATCATAACTCATAAGTACAAGGTATTGTGTCCTTTCTGCTTTTCACCATTCTAAATTTTCAAAACTTAGCATATTAGCTAAAATAAGTATAAATAAGTAAGAATTAAACTCATTATTGATTAAGGGGGAATTATTGATTACATCTAAGAAGTTATTATATTCTTTAAAATATGAGATAGATGTTTTTAAAGAAGATAAAGAACCCATACATGAATATGAGGAATTAAATTTACTATTATATATATATATTAAAAATCTCTTGCAACAAATTGTTTACATCATTCATGTAACTAAGAAGCTATTATATTCTTCAAGATATGAGATAGATGTTCTTGAAGAAGATGAAAAATCCATGCATGAATATGAGGAAATAAATTTACTACTATATATATATATATATTAAAAATCTCTTGCAACATATTGTTTATATCATTCATGTATGACTCTACATCACATTCATATTGCATATTTGCATGGTATCTAATTATTTATCTATTATGTCAAAAAAAAATGAAAACAATAGTTTACTTAATATATTATTTTATTTATAGCAATTACTTTATTCAATTAATTTTAATTTTATTACAATTAAATGTAATTATTTATATTAATAATTTTTTGTAATATATGTTGACAATATTAAAGATATAAATGCATTGATTTTAACATTAAAAATTATTTAATATTATTTTAATATATACACATATACATACTAATCAATCTATATTACTTATTATATATTATTAAGCTAATCGGCTACTTCAATGGGCTAACCATTAGCCTAACAGAACTGTCGATGGATTAACACTTGTCAATCCCAAGCATTTGTCAAATTGGATTGTTTCAGGCCAATCTCTTATTAAGTCAGGTTATCGTTATAATTTTCTGTACCAATCCCAGTCCTAATCTTAGTCTTAGTCCCAAATTAGCAAAATTATACTAGTCCCAAGTCAGAAAAAATTATATTAGTCTTAGGCCTATACCCGTTAGACTTAACCCCATTTTGACACCTAACTTAGCCTAGTTTCCAATGCCATGAGCTATGCATGAATTGGATTTTTCTAGATAAAATTATGATAGAAATATTGAACATTGCTCAATTTTGCACTTCATCATTTATGATAGAAACATTTAATTGTTAAAATATATGGCTGACCGAAAATTCAAAATTGAATCTAATTATATTGCTATATGAACTTTTAGTAAAGGTTTGAGAAAGTATATAAAAAAAATTATTGTAAATATTTGAGTCAGAAGGAGGTCAAAATAATTCTTTTATTCTTACTCTAATAATATCAAAGTCCAATTATAATATTCTCACATCTATTAATTAAACTCATTTTCATATTCTTTTACAAAATAAAATAAAATAAAATAAAATTATGTCTCACTATAGATCCACATCCTTTATAGAGCACGTGATATTCCCACTCATTTTTATACGTGGGAGAAGAATTATTTATGAAAGTTTGATTCTCAAACTCCATTTCACTCTGCATCGAAAAGAAGGTGATTTTCACTTCCATTCATACGAATCCGCCGCCATTTAAAGAATTATTTTTATCTTCACAGCTGCTACTCTATATGTTGACCACAAAATGACATCCTGACCTTGCAGAATTTGTAAGTAGAGAAGGTGATAATCACACACCCAAGTATCACATCCAACTTTTACATCTTTACAGTGAGCGAGTATATGTGAGAAGGTGTGAGAGTTGATGAAAAACTTGGGTGTCACTCTCCTGATAAATTTTGGCTTGTGAAAGTTTTTCCTTTTTTTTCTTCCTTTGCTAGGTAAAAATTAAGAAAGAGCAAATTATGGAATAAAACAACATAAAGACATCTAGCCATTCTAGAATTGAAAGAAAATTACAACATAAAGGCATCCAGCCACTCTAGATTTTTGGCCATTTGATCCTCATTACTAGGATTTGCTTCCTTCATGTTTCGAATTCCATCTGAATATTTTATATGCGTGAGTTTAATAATTTAATCATTTTTATTCTTAATATATATATTATTTTGGATTTGGATCCAAATGAGTCCGTTAAATTGTAAGTCTTAAATTTTTTTGGACCTTCCATGGTTTTAGGAGAAATACTTCCAAAGGCATTGTCTATAATGTCATGTTAAGCCATTATCTTTCATTTGTTGCCAACCAAGAATGTTTAGGTCCATTTACTTGTACTAGAGCAGCATGGTTTGAAGTCCATTGATTTCTCTCCTATCATGTTCATTAATGCTTACTGATTTATTATTTCCATTCCAATCTATCAATTTAACTATCTTCACAATCAATTGTTGCATTTTAGTGTCATGATTTTCATAAAAGGTAAATTTTTTTATATAAAATTTCAAACTTTTAAGAAAAAAATGTTATGTCTTTACTAATGCCATTGTAACTTTGTATATTTGTCACACAAACTTTGCAAAAAATTATAATATTTTAAATTTTTAAAAACTTGTGAAAAGTATAAAATTTTTTATAAATATTAATGTTTTTTTGTATAATTTATAAATATGAAAAGTGTGTATAGAAACATTATCTTATTTTGATTTATGAAAAATAAGAAGAAATAATTATTTTTTTTTAATATTGAAGCTTGAATTTGACGAGTCGTTTTTTCTCAAATTTGTCTCGAATGAATTATTATTCGTTTTTTTTTTTTGGTACCCTAGCTAAAACTGTCCTTGAATGGACTTGTGTGGGGGCAAATATTATTTTTAATAAACAAATTGTTAATAATTGATTGTCAGCAGAACCAAATTGGTATATTAGAGTGGAAATAATAAATCAATAAGTATTAATGAATGTGATAAGAGAGAAATCAATGGGCTTTAAGCTAAGCTCTTCAAGTGCAAGTTAAGTCGGCTTGTATTTGATAGATGAGATAAAGGGACCCTTTTTTTTTTTTTTAATTACACTGAAAACAGTAACACAAGGAAAGAGAAATACCCTATACTATATCACAATCAACACTTAATGAGAACAACTTGCAGAAAACACTAAAACAAAACAAAATATGAACACTAACAAAAGATGAAAAAAAAAAATCCCTAGGTCTGGCGATTTCCCACACTCTGCTTTCTCCTTCCAATAGTACTTATACTTGTAAAAACATCCCTACAACTGAAGCCTTCAACTTTTTAGATGATTTATATTGAAACTTTGATGACAAATCTTCAAGACCCCGGAGTATGTCTGGTGTAGGCAGGCTTTTGGAGGTTCTGAGTAGTCTGTCTCCAAAGTTGTAGTTTTGAAATCTTCTAATGCCAACCAATGTTCCATTGTACATCCAGGTTGCATCAAATCTTGACATCCATCATACACTTGTGAATTAGGAGAGATTGCCTCAATACTATATCGCATATATCAACCTCTATGGACAAGTGCACACTAATTGAGCTAAAGTGCGAGATAATAACCTTGGTAGTCAGCAAGTCACAAGAAAAGGGTTAAGCTAGGCTATCGTCGAGAAGGGGTCTTAGAGGACTTTGAAAATAAAACGAGTAACGCTGGATATTATTAAATATCTTTGTTTGAGGGAGGTCTAAGGCAATTAGTCACAAAGTGCCCCACTTGACCACATCCAGTACAAAACCTAGTAACTTTTTCCTTTTTGAAAACTAGTAGCTTTGTATTACCTATATGACTAGGTATAAAAACTGTAAACTGTGCATTATAAGTAAATTTCTATAAAATTTACCAGTAGGATTGCAAATGCTCTGATTGTGAAATTATGTCAATGATTGCTTTAGACTTTGAAGTCCTGCATTTTGTTTTTCCAAACTCTACAACTTAAATTCCAAATGAATTATCTTAGTACTCGTACCCTCAATATGTTTGATTAAATCTTCATTAGCATATTTAAATTCTTGAACCTGACTTTCTAATTCATGGATTCATGAGCATGCAATTTGATAGTCATCAACCAGAACAACTTTGTGATCATATTGTTTTTTCAAGGACTAAAGTAATAATGCGTAGAAACACAGAATGATCCATTTGGCAATCTTCAACAACATTCAACATAGAAGAAAGCTCGTCAATGCAATCACCTTCAAACTTTCCAAATTCTGGTGCAAAAGCCATCCAAGTAGATTTTTGATTGTTGAAGCCATCCAAATTCTGGTGCAAAAGCCATCCAAGTAGATATGACATCTCCTACACTTTTGTTTATCTACATCCTCTCCCTAATAAAGCATGCAATCATTTGGACATGCATGTATCTTTATGTAGTTGAGTACGAGCTTATTAATGATTTTCTGGGCCTTATAGTAAGATTTAGGGATCTTTGCATGAGCAAAAGCATCATGCAGCAACTCTAATATCATGAATATTGCTTTATTTGTAATCCCACACAAGCACTTCATATGATAGAGTTTGACTAGAAAATAGAGTTTTGAATACTTGGAGCATCCTTCATACAATTCCTGATTTCCATGTCTAAATAACTCATAAAATTTCCTAGTATGTTCATTTAGATTCAACTCCTCATCTTTAACATTTGGTTCTGGTGTTGTGGCAAGTTCATGTAAGTTGTGTCTAGGGATCTCAAATGCATTATTTATCATCCGTTGAATTGAATTCTCATGGGACTTTGATGTAGATGGTTAATTGTCATTATGCTCACTAGTTGAAGTGTCTATAACACTTGATTCCCCATGCCAAATCCAGTTTGTGTATCCAATTGGAAATTGTTTTAGTATCAAGTATTCATAAACCTCATTTCTAGTCAACCATTGCCTAAATCTATAATTAGGAAATGGACATTTTATTTTCCCTTCAACGAATTAATTTGAAAATGCAAAATCCAAAAAAACCTCCAAACCCTTAGCATATTTGGTCATATTCCTAGTAATCCAAGATTTGTCCATTACCTTGGCTAGTACACTACCTATCCAAGAATGAAAATTATAAAAGGAAACATATATAGATTTATTTCAAGGAGATTAAAAAGGAAAGCGTGAACTAATATGAAAACAACAAAGGAGACGTGTCAAACCTATGTAAGTTCAATCCTCAATAGATTTTGTTTCCCAACTCTCAAGTCCACAAATCAAGAAGCAACCTATGCTATGTCCTTGCAAATCAAAACAAAAGTTACAAAGAAAAACAGTTAGAGAGGAATTTGTGTAAATGATGACCAAACAACCTATGCAAAATCTTAACAAACAAGGCTAGGTGATATTATGGTCATATAAAGTTTGACAACATATGCATAAGAAAAAAATAATAAATCTATCCTAGAAGCTAACTACAATGTTAAAACATGCAATGAGTTCCATAAAAAACCAAAAACATGCCAAATGTTTGATACTAACCACTTGAAATGTTTCGCATGTGTGTATTGGACAGCACCAAATTGCTCTAATAAGGTGCATATAGTACCTTATATACCTTATATACCACTTGAAATGTTTCATATAAGTTTGATAATATATACCTTATTTTTATCTATTTATATTTGAAATGTTTGAAATACTTAACAAACAACATTAACAAGCTTGCTAATAGGAAGTCCAAATTGGACAACCCTATTATTTTTAGATATATGGCTAAGGCCACTATTACCTTTAGAAGGTTATGGAGATCCTTACATAAAAGGATTTTAGTGATCAACTTTGATAGTAAACAACTGGTTTAAGTTCTTAAGCCATCTCTCATAAACTATGTTGGAGAAATTTCATCATCTAGCATACCAATGATACATGGATTTGTTAAAGAGTGACCTCCCATTTAGAAACTTGAACTGGTACTCACAATATACATGTATAACACCTCAAGAAACTTTCCTCAAAATTTATCAACTCTCTCCAAGAATTTTTCATCTATGACTGATGGTCATTTTTGTTGAGGTGTGCACTACATGTATATGATGTAAAAATAAACTAAACCATAGGTGATAAACTATAATTTATCCTAAAAAACAAACATCAAATTGACTGATTATTAGTACATGAGATTTCATTTGGCAGAAGTCAGTAAAACCTACGTGCAAGACATTCTTTAATAAACTTTTTGTATGCATTCACTGATGAGTGGCCTAAGTTCAGGATGCACAAGGAATGAGTTTCAAGGGCTTAAATATTTATATTTGTGAGGAACTGATTCATATTTCCTATAAGAAATGCAGATTGGATAAATAGCCATACATTCTAGGTTGAATCAGCTTCTTAGTGGAGGACACTTTGCATCTAAAATGCCCTAGAACTACACAAAGCATGTCACACATTTAGTGAATCTCTTGTGTGGCTTCCACATGCAACTATTGTCATACTTAGTACTTTGGAATTAGGGTCTAATGTAGAATTCCTTAATTTTTGAGCATTGCAAAAGAATTTTCATAAGCACTCTTTTCATTTATTCCTTATTGAGACTAATAGTCATCAATCAAAAATAAAGGAGATCAGCTTCTCATTGCAGACTAAGACCTCTTATGTATCACAATATCCGATAAGTAATCTATTTTAGAAAAAACTGTCTACTTGTAGTAGAGTTGTATTTGAACCCTAATAAAAAAATCCACACCATACAGGAATTTTCAATTAAAATCCAAATTTCACAATTATATGGGTCATCTATGATTGAAAGAATCTAGTAGCTTGTTAAAAGTATAAGAAGTGCAAAATGCTTCTTAATTCGACATTTCTATAAAACATCTATCAGCATCTTCCTATAACAAGACATGTGTTAGCAATGCTTAAACAACTACATTGTCATAGCCATATTAACTCCATCCCTCAATCACATATATGCTAGAGATAGTTTGGTATTAGTTGAAATTCCTGCCTGCATCAATTTATATGTGACTGAAGAGCTTTAGTTTTGGAATCAAATTTCCTAATCATGTTTTTGGTAACTATATTACAAAGCCTAATCATTCACAAGTTGTAAAAGATCTTTAGAATAGAACAAAGTAGTCATAAGAGGAAACAGGGTATTTGCTAGCACAAATTTGTCTATAGGAACATTACACTCTAGCTTCCAACCAACACAATAGAAGATTAACTAAACTAGAATTTTCCATCCCAAAATCAATGTTATGGTCAACCAGAATTTTTTTTATTTAAACCAAAATTTTATCATTTAAACTAGAATATTAGTTATTTTAGCTATATATATCAAGATGCGAATTACTTCTAGGAATAGTTTAGAAAGAGTAAAACCAATTTAGCTCTTTCTGGATTGACGAGGGAGAGGTTTGCAGCCCATGTGTTGGCAGCCACACCTAATGTAGCAACCAAGTAAGGGGATGTATAGTTAATTGTGATCAGTTATTGGGACATTGTGTCGGTAGCTTGATATGCATGTAAACCTCATTTCTTGTTATATATATAATGGTTTCTCAATTTGCTGATTATGTGATTTTTTATCTGATTATAATATGTTTTAGATTTTGTTTGATGATCAAGTTTCTATGTGCAAGCAGCCTCAAAGAAATATATATTTATCTTTAACTTACTCAGCCTGTGTTTTTAATTTGTGTTTGGCATCTAAATTTTACATGTTTTAAAGCTATCATAATAGCATTGCAAGTGTTTTTCATTTTAACATATAGTAATAATTTAGAAGGAAAAATACAACTTAGTTAATAGACTAAAGAGAGGAAATTTTAGTTAATATGCTAGTTGGCTAGCTAGATATCAGTCAAGGGTTTCAATCCTGTGGACATCATTAATGTTGAGATGCAAAGGGATGCTCATGGAAAGTGGCCATAGATGAAAAGAGATGCAAAGAATTTACAAAGAGATGCTCATGCAAAGGGATATTAGCCAAAAGGATGCAAAGAGTTTACACCACCTATAAGCTACATCAGGCACAACTGAAGCATCATAAGGAAATTGGCCATACTTGGTTTTCTGTCAACCTAACAAATAGTCATTATTTCTTTTCTAATCATCTGGGGATAGTTAGCTATACAAATCCTTATAAAAGAATTTAGTTGATTATGCATATTATCCTAACAAAGGCCCATTTAACCACCTAACCAATTAACTAGGAGTAGGTATTATGAATATCAAGGTATATTAATTAGGAAAAAGAAACACAACCTTTGTTTTATCTAAGCCACACTTTATTGGTTACCACTAGCAATTACAAACATTTAGTTACACTAAGTTACTTTAGCCTTTAGCCAGTACAGGGGTTCACTCCTTTTAGTTAATGTTTTAACTCTTATTAGCTCAAGTAGTTATATTATTTAATAGCTATTGCATCCCTTAATAATGAGGTTAGTTGATTAAAACAAATTAGTTTATGCCTATCACTCAAACCCACACCTACTACTAGGAATTGGCCAAATTACAAACACTTGAGGTCATAACTTAGTTGAGTAATACACATAAAGGAATTAACGCCATTACACCATAAACTAGGAACAAGCATGTATACTTTTAAAACATTATCATATTCAGTAATTGATTACTAGCAGGTCCAATAATATTCAGTAAGTAGTTCAAAAAGTTAAATTTCCAAGTGCCAACTTCATACATTACATATAAACTGATTACCAGCAGAAAAGTTTACAATTAAAAGGTAGAGTGACTTTCACATAAAAGTCTCAATCCTAACTATGGCAAAAGAAGAAACTTAGTAGCCTTCTAGTGAGTTGCACTATTGTATCTAGGTGAGAACAAATCGACAATAAAGAAAACCTACAACCAACACTCCATGTCACTTAAGGATAAATAAAACAAAATTTATAAATGAAAATTAGATGCAAATGTAATATCAGCCATATCTAGTAGAAACCAGGTCAATCCAAGAAAATAAAATATTAATACAAAAACCTAGACAGCATGCTCTGTACTCAAAATTAAGATAGGCAAACAGGACTCTACCAAGTAAAGAAGTGAATGCCTTTGTTGTTGTTTGGACCAGGTGAACAAGAGAGAGACCACATTCTAGTGGCTAGGAAGTTGGCTATTACACAGAGAGAGAGAGAGAGAGAGAGAGAGAGAGAGAGAGAGCTTGATTGTGGGAAGAAAAACCTTAAAGTGAGATTAGAACCAATTTAGCACTGAAGAGGAAAAAGGATTCAGATTCCACCACATTCTTAACAGCACTTTTCACACAGTATTAGCGACGGTTGTACAAAATTGCCGTTAAACATTTAGTACTTAGTAGTGATTTTTACATAACCGCTACCCTGGAACCACCTTTAAAGATGAGTTTTACATAAACAACCAGAACCAACCAAAGCAAAATAATAAAATAAACTAACTTTTCCATTTCCAAATTGACAACTATATCCATATGGTCTAAAGCAACATCTGAAATCAAATCCCCTCTCATGGAAGGCACATAAATAGTATCTCTTAATTTTAAAATATGATTAGAACATAGTCTTAAGGTAACTACTTCTATATGCTCCACTTGCACTTTATCTCCATTTTTCAATCTGATTATCAACTTTCTGTCACTTGGCTTCCCTTAGTTTCTCAGTGCTTGTAAAGAATTGGTAATGTGAATAGTTACATTGGTGTCTAACTACTAAGTTTTTGATGGAATGTCTACAATATTAGACTCAAAACACATTGGAGCTAGAGAAATACCTTGTTTTTTGTTCTCAATCCATTTCTTAATCTTAAAGCAGTATGCTTTCTTATGCCCATACTTTTTATAGTACTTACAATCCTTTTGAATAAAAACTTCTTGACCCTATATTGTTGCACATTCATATGAGCCTTCTTCTTCTTAAAACTAGATTTCCCTTTGTTATCCTTCAAGTGTGACTTATTCCCCTCATTCAGCACTTGATCTATGTGAAACAAAGTGAGCACTATGAACCTTTTCTTTCTTCAGGTCATCTTTCACTTAACAAACAATAGACATAATCTCATTGATAGCGCATTCACTTTTCTGGGTGTGATATGATGTCTTGAGAACATCAAACTGAGTAAGAAGAGACTCCAAAGCATGCTGGATCAGATAATTATCTCTCAAGTCCATTTTCATGGGTTTTAAATGATTATAACAATGCATCAGCTTTATGATGTGATCACAAACTCCACTAACACTATCATAAGTAGTTTTCTTCAATAATGAGAGGTAATGTCCTTTTTTAGCTTTATCGAACCACATAAATTTCTCAACTAGAGTTTATAAAGGCTTCAGCATTTGGAGAGTCAATAATGCTTTATTTGATAGTCTTATCTATAGTATACTTCATAATCATCAAACACACTTTGTTCGAGTGTGTCTACTTTTCATGAAGAGCCATTTGAGCAGCAAAGAGTTATCATCAATCACCAGCTGCTCTCTCAATGCCAAATCCAAGTTGGCAATTGCCAGATATATTTCAATAACTTAGCCTAGTCCTTATGGTTGGTCCTATTTAGTGTTTTTATGAAATTTAATTACATAAGAAACAAGGCTAAGGAAATAACAATTAATGAAATTCATCATAAATTTCCTTAATGCCTGTTTCACATAGTCGTGCTATAAATTTCCCCACCAGTGATGCAATTGATAAATAGTATCATAGTACAAAAATATAAAACTAATAGGGTATTTAAGATTTTGTAATATAATACAATGATCAAATATCATATTTGTAAAACTCAATATTGATAGGGTATTTAAAATACTAGAAACACAATACTTAACCGTAACTCTCATACTGTCACTAACAAACTATATTAATAATATCATACTGATAGGGTACAAATACTATTAACATAATATTCTCCTAGATACCAAACTAGATAATTTAATTTTCTATAGAATTTTATGCAATTGATCCCATGATAGGTGGGTATACAATTACATAAAATTCCATTGCATAATATGAGCAATTTATAATTCCTACATAATAATAATTTCATACATATAACCATGCAAAATTAATTTAACATCCAAATAGTAAAATAATATATTGGAAAAAAATTATATATAGTAGTTCAATATGTAAGAATGATATGGTAAAAATTTTTAGGCCCAAATAATATCAAATTAATATTCAAACAAATAGGGAAAAAATTAATAAATGAGTTTATTTCTAAAAAATTATGGAAAATTTTCCATAAAAACACCTTGGAGAGTGGATGTCATGCCATGATCCATGGTATGTGACCAGTAGAAGGTCACCGTTAGGAAACCTTCTACATGCCTAACAATACAAAATCTTTTCTAATCTATCTAGACTTTATCAAAACCAATATCAAGTCAACGAATAAATCAAATATTTACATTTAATTTTTACCAAAAATTCGATAGAGTTTCCTCTATTTTTTAGACTTCTTGGCACAAGGCCTATACAACAGACAAGGGTTACATGCCTAATACACAACCTGTACATAAAAAATCAAAACTAAAATAGCCCAGACAATACAAATCTAAAACCTACTAAGCAACACTCAGACAACATATATGCATATTACAATTATGCCAACTGCTAATGTTTACACCATTGATATACCTTAAGCTCCACAAAAAATGATCTACTTAATCAAGGAGTAGATCCTAAACTAGATGGGTGAGGGTGGACAATAGGGGTGACTTCGGCTTTGAAAAACATGAAGGAAAATAGGGTCAGTTTCATAGAAACTCAGTGAGTAGATAATCCTTTAGAAAAATCAAAACTCAGTTTATAACTCATATTCAGAATCTAAAAGGTGAAACATGCATTTATGAAGATAAGCTTGCCAGCTTAAAAGAAAAATCTCAAAATAAATTCCAAAAATTTAATTTATTAGAAAAGTCAAGTCAGTAAATATAGTAATTAACCAATTAAAGGGTGTAACAGAGTATAATATTATGAGAAAATACTCATCATGATGTAAGCATAGGAAAATCATTAAGATTTTCTAAAATTTACCAATATACAAGTAGCAAAGATATTTTGGATTTTCTTTTTCTAAATGCAATTAGAATCCAAAGGATAATTCCTAAAGGTAACTATACCCAATAGATTTCATTGTAATCCATGAAACACACCAATCAGATATTCAGATATTCTCCCTCTTATTTCTCAAATAGATATTCTAATCACAAGTGCACTTGAGGATTTTCCAAGGAATTTTCAATGGATTTAGGATTTCAAAAGCTAATAATCTATCAAAAAGCATTATAATACCTGATATATTTAAAAATAAGAAATAGCTCTTATCATAATTCAAAAAATTATCATCATTCATATCAGGTAGCATATAATTCAAGAATATCAAAAATTCAATATCATAGTAAAAAGAAATCATTGGTTCCTTAAATAGTAATTAATATAAATTGCATAAGAATGGTATGACAAATCATTTTTATATATACAACATATAATTAAAATTTCAAAACAAGCTAATATAAAAGAAATCTAATTACTTAACAATCGTAATGTTTCAGATAACAAAATTACTTTGTTTTGCAAAATGGGATTCACAAAAGAGTAGAATTATCTACTCACCTTAGGGACTCCTTAAATGATTAAATTTTTCCCAAAAAAATGGTCAATGTCATAAGAAGGTTCCATGAAGTGCTAGGTCACTAAACTTGATAATTTGAGTCAATCTACATATTTGGGTATAATAAATCAATCTTTAAACTTAAATTTTTAGAGTTCTTTGATCAAGTGAATTTATTTTACATTGATATTGAACTACAAGATCTAAAGCTATAATTTCAAGAATCAATGGCAAGACCACCTACTTGAGTTTTTAGATAGAATTGAATATTAGTGTCTATGTACTTGATTCTTTGGTGAATGTAGTAATGGAAGATGATTAATGAGAAATTTCACACACAATAGATTTTGGGAGTTGGGGGTTAGGGTTTTATGTGAGATGTCTTGAAAACTTGTGGAAAGCTTTGTATAACGTGATTCTAAAGCTAAAAAAAGACTCATTGGCCTCTAATGAGGCTATGTGTAGCTCAAAGTGAGCTAGATCATCGCTAGATAGCCAACACGTGTTCAGGGCTAAAAACTACCAGAGGAAAGGAGAGTTGGGCCATTAAGTTGGGCTGGTAAAGGAAAGAAGTTGGAAAGTTGGAAAGAAGGAGAACGGTGGCTTGAACTCATTAGACAATGAAAAAAGCAAGAAAAAGATGATGGCTCGAGTAGAGGATGTTCATGGGAATAGGGGAAATTTCTGGAGAAAATAAAATAGAACATAGCAAGAAGGGCAATGTTTGGTTAAATAGTGTTAAATTGTTTTATGTCTCTATTTGAGGTAGTCTTAATTATGATATATTAACATTATTTTATCAATTTTCAACTAAAATTTTACAATTTTTAAATTCTATCATATTTCAATAAAATATTATTTTCTTTCTTGCATAACATATCTATTGTTTTAATTTTAATTTTTGTTATATTCCTTTTCCATCTTCCAATGGTCAAATTTTATTTTATTTTTTTAAAAAAATTGGATATGTCTTTTGAAGATTTGGAATAATGAAAATAAGAACAAGTTTTAAGAATGAGGTAAATTTCAAAGACCCCATAAAATATCAATGCCAAAATGTGCTTTCAGTTAGGCTTTGTCGAATGATAAGAGGCATTCTTTGTCTTCACCTAAAATCAAGGAATTATCACTAGTTACCCCTTTTGAGCTTTGTCATACCCTGATTCTCAACATGTGTCTAGTGTATAAAGTCACCTAAGGGTGGTTTCCTACAAACCTAAACCATCCAGTAAAACTCTTGATGCTACACATTTTCCTATGAGGAAAGCGACATAACAACTGAACACTATGCAAGATAAGATGGATAAGTGAAACAAAACCATTGACACATTTATTAAAATGCTTCATCATATTTCTAACAAAAATCTAGCAAAGTCTTCTCTATTTTTCAGACCTTGGACCATAGGTTAGTACAACAACTGAGGCCATATGCCTTACGCAAGACTTATATGGACAAACAAAATACAACACAGTGCCTAGATACATCAATATACACAATCCATTGGGCAATTTCCACATATACATATGGCAAGACTTAACCTAACTAACTATCAAAACATCTCTATCAAAATGTCTCCATGCTCTGCAAATGTGACTTACCTAGTCAAGGAGTAGGCCTAGGTCTAGGTGGATGAAGAGGGATAGCAAGGGTAGCCTCAGTCTCTGAAAAATAGATTTAGAAAGAAAAAAAATGGAGTGAGTTTCTTAGAAGTCCAGTGAGTGAGTAATTCACTAAGAATCGAGGGTAATGACAGTTATATTCAATAAAAAACAAGATAACCATATATACGTCTTCATTTATGAAACATCTTGTAATTTGATAATTTTAATCTTGAAACCATTAAAACTAAAAATACATAAGTCATCAGATATAAGGATACCATTTGAACAATTGAAGAAATTAACTTTAATAAATATCATAAGACAAGGTTTAAAACTACTATGGAGGTTGAACTAGAAATGAGCATGTTTCTACATTTTAATGTTTTCTCAAACATATAAAATAAGAAACATAACATAAAATTTCAAATATACTCATCAATATGGAAAGTAACTAACATATTACTTACTTCACAAATATACATGTATCATGGAAATACAAGATTTCAATATACAATAAGATCCAGTGGTGAGTTCCTATAAACAACCTTACCTAATATTATTTAGTTGTCATCATACACTTTATCTCTCAAATAGTTATTCTCCCTTTATTCTTCCACTAGTTTCATTTCTCAGTTCAATTCTATTCACAAGTGCACTTGAAAGTTTTCTAAAGGAATTCTCCAAGGATCCAAATTACAATTTCACAATAAAATTTATCATTTTACTATTTCATAAAACAATATTCATTGACAAAGGAGAAACAAATCATTTTCAATGATTTCATATTTCCAACCATTTGACAATCCAATTATCAATTTCACAGTCCATTTGCCACAAGCTTTAAACAATCCACTATTTCAAAATAGCAAGATTTTCAACAACTAGCACTTAAAACAAGTCTTTGTAATATATAATGCACATACTATTTGCTACATCATGTTATTTTACTTTCAAATGTAATTAATTGGTAAAAAATCACATTTATTTGAAATCATAGTATAGTAAAATTTTCAAGTTCAAAATAACAAATAAAATAGACTTTTGCATAAAATATATAAAAAAAGAGTAAATTAATTATCCACTTATCTCAAACACACACAATATGCTTCTTCAATTCAAAATTAGAGAAGAGGGACAACTCCACAATCTTAAACTAATCTATAGATTAAAGTTTATATGGGCAAGATTTTCCATCATTCTTTAGCAATCACTCAAGGAACTCAACTGCAAAAAAAAATTTGGGAAATAAATTCACTATAAGCTTTTGAAGATAAATAACTAGTTCCTAAAGCTACATAAATGAGGCACCTAATTACTTAAAAAAAAAAGAGTTTGGGTAACTGAAAAAAAGAGGATAGGCAATAGTTCAGACCTTAAGAATTGAGGATAAAGAGTTATTAAAGGAGCGTGGCTCCTTGCCTTTGTTGGTTTGGTCTTTCAACTAGGATCATGCACAAAGAAGTGGGCAAGGCTGAGCAAATGAGCTGATCAAGTGGAGGTTGGTGGCTTGCATTTGGCTGGAAGGAGATAGTTGTGTGATGGTGGCTAAAGGTGATGCTAAGGTAGCTGAAGCAGAGATCAAAGAGGGTGAAGTAGAAGCCATAATTGGAGAGGGAGAAGCAGAATGATGACCAAAAAAGGAGAAGTAGAGTGGCAATTGGAAGGAGAAGTAGAGTAGTGATCATAAGGATGTGAGCAAAAGTAGAGATCGATGAGGTATGGTTGGAGTTTTAGTCTTTGGTTCCTCTATTGTGACACAGGGAAAAAAGGAAGAAAGGATTCAGTTTTGAGAAAAAAAAGGAAAATGTTATTATATATATCTACTTTATTCATTCTTTTGCATTCTAATTCACAAAAGCATGATTTAAAACACTTTTTTATACAATATATTTACAATATTACACATAAATTAATAATAAAACTAAATTATAGTTTATGTCTATTTGATCCCCATTACACATCACACATAATATAACAGGTGTCACAAGATTGAAGGAGTTTTTTATGCCATTGAACATTGAAAATATAGTAATAAAGTGAGGGTAGTGTTTCAAGAAATTCTGTGCCAATTATTCTACTAATAAATGGATCATTTTTTTTGTCAATCAAAACACCTTTATTACTTGCTAGTCTTTTGAGCCTAAAACTTTCTTTCATAATAAAAAAATTTAAAACTTGGGTGAAAATGAATATCCACTAAACTTCTTGATTAAGAAAAAGAGAATAAGAGATGCCATGATAATATTTATTAGAAAAGAAGACCATAAAGGCATTGCCTATAAGAAAAAATGGAAAAACAAAAAGGAAAGAAAGAAAATTCAAATGTTGAAATAAAAAGAGAAGCTTGAAAATAGTAAAAAGGAAAATGTTGTCTTCAAAGGAATGATTAATTCATATGAAGAGCAAGTAGTCCGAAAAGTATGAGTGAGCTACTAGATCCAAAATAAATTACCAATAACATTTTAAATAAGATTCTCATCAAAACTTAACATCAACTCTTGAGCCTTTTTTCCTTTTCTTTTAAACAAACCTTACACCAAGGCCACATTACAAGCTTTTAAAGTCCTCTTTGAGACTTGATTTTATTTAAATATAAATTGAAACAAATTTTATCCAAAAAAAAAAATTGAAACTAGGGCAAACTTGACTTAGAAAGTATTTATTATATGACATATTCCAAACTCTCAATATGAATACGTAAAAAACCCCACTAGGGTAATTTTGCATTTTCTTGAAAATTTAAAAAATTCTAAATTGGTGTAGCTTTTGAACGTCTTGAAGATATTTTGAAAATCCCCAAACTTAGGGCAACTTGTAATTTGTTTGAATTTTTTTTGAAAACCTTAAATTAGGGCAATTTGTGATTTTCTTGAAGTTTCTTTGAAACCTCAAATTAGGGTAATTTATGAATAAAAATTCATTTAGTTTTTGAATTTTAATCTTTGGTTGATCTAAAGTGTCCTAGACACTAATTTTGGAGTCAAGCTCTTTAATGTTTTGAAAGTCATAATTTGATTGAACATTAGTCAAAAAATTCACATTTGACATAGGCCTCAAATCATAAAAGAAATTAAACAAGCACATTGATGTAAAGCTAAAAAGTCATTATTAATCTTTTTATCAATCTAGTTGCAATCAAAAGCCAAACATCAACAAATTTAATTGAATGTCAGTTTCTTTGGATGAATAATTGTTCTCTTGCTTTAAAATTTTTGAAAAAAAAAAAGAAATGTCTAATCATGCATTATTGCATCCTAATCTCTATTCTGTTATTAAATCAAATCTTGTCAAGTCAAGTTAAGCTTGTGTCATGCTAGGACATTTACACTTTATGCCATTACTTTTTTATTATTAAATCAAATTTTGTCAAGCTGGGTCAAGTTTGTGTCAAGTCAAGACATTTACATTTTATTTATTTTTTATTATTAAATTGAATCTAATCAAGTTGGGTTAAGTATGTGTTAAGTTAGGTCATTTACATTTTGCACTTATAATTTTCTTTTGTTAAATTGAATCCATTCAATTTGGATCAAGTTTGTGTCAAGTCTGGTCATTTCCATTTTATACTTTTAATTTTTTGCTATTAAATCAAATCCAGTCAAGCTGGGTCATTTACATTTTATGCTTATAATTTTCAATTGTTAAATCAAATTCAATCAAGGTACATGCCAACTTCCTAGTATAAGGAGTTGCTATGCACATTTACTGGCTTGCAATAGTAAGTTTAGGCATTTGCATCATAACAGTAGCCATCTCTTTA
Organism: Saraca asoca; assembly: GCA_026873985.1. Classification (NCBI taxonomy): domain Eukaryota; kingdom Viridiplantae; phylum Streptophyta; class Magnoliopsida; order Fabales; family Fabaceae; genus Saraca; species Saraca asoca. Next base: position 22,773 of record JANHAO010001028.1, read on the forward strand.
TGGATATCACTAGATGATGAAGCAGAGCTAGTAGAAGCCTCTTGCATTTCATCGGCCTTTTTTTTATGGATACAACTAGCTACTGACTATGCACTTAAGAGGTGCATCATCATCATAGCTAGTGCCTACAAGATGGTTGACACCACTTGCATAGTTTGATGGATGGCAAATGCCATTTAAACAAGCGGTTGCAAGATGGCATCACCCTGCTAGTTAGCTATCTTGCCTTTGGCCCTTCTAGTCTTAGCCATAAAGTGAGTACCAATGATTAGGAGGACGATCTTACATCCACTTTTAGATTAGGGTGATAAACTTTTTTGTAATTGATTTGAATAATATCTTTTATACATTATTAGATTTGAATAATACATTTTATAGCTTATTTGATTTATTTTATATATTTATCACTATTTATACATTAAAATATGTTTATTTAATTTAATATCATTTTATTAGCTACTAGAATTCTAAAAAAAACCAAAAATTTTATATTTTTGAAAGATTTTTTTTTTAAATAATTTTTATCTCTTCTCTAGTAGTCAATTAAATTTCTTGCAATTATGTAACTAATGCACATGTTTTGTTCAACACATGTTATCTTGTTGTGCATATAATATAATATAACTGTCACATCTCCAATTCCAGGAATGTGATAGGCATAAATCACCAAGTGACCTAAGAACCCGTAAAACATGACTTTTATACAATTAAAACTTTAAATATTTATTTGACTAAAATTTCAACAATATTATGCATACTTTAAATTCAAAACTAATATGAAAACATTTGTGAAGCAAAAATAAAAATAAAACTTAAATGAAAATGAAATGTTTATGAAAAACTTGACTTATGACATGATAGGGTTTGCCTAGCGGACTGCTAACCCTTCTATTGAAATCTATTCATATATTAAATTATACTCCCTAGCTCTAGTAAGTAGGATTAGGTCCTACCTAATAAAGATCCTCTAGGTATTGAGTGTCTAAAAAATATTTAAAACAAAGGGGCGAGTATAACTACGATACTCAGTGAAGTGAGGGTTTTATCCTCCTTTGGATTGAAACCATTTTGGTCATATAACTTGTATAACATCTTCACATACACATACATACATACATCCATACATACATACATACATACATACATACATATATATGTGTAACTATAGTCAAGCACATGTATAATTCTTTCATTTGATCATGAAACTACTATTGTTGTATCATAATGATAGACTTTTTATGCAAGGACTCTTTAATTATTTTTGACCCTGCAAGATGAACATGTAAACTATACTGACAATGGTGGGTCAATGGTAGGAGATATGTTTGCTAATAAAACATGTGTCCCTTGGGACATTTTTAAATTTTCTTAAACTCAAACTTTGTGCCCTCCTACAGTACTCCATGAGTTATTGGCTTATGTAGCCTAGTGATAAGATATTTCCATAAATTTTACATCTTCTAGTGCACATAGGTCCACCAAATGCCACTTAACTTGTGCTAGTTAGCAAACACAACCATCACTGGAATTTCCTTTAGTTTATCTAGACTTATCTTACCTTTTCTAATTTTTTTGGCCTCTATTTGTCCTATTTCTTATTTTATTTATTACTAGATAATTAGTTAAATTAATTATGGAGATATTCAGGTTAATAAATTAGACTTAGGTTTATTTTAAACATTCCTAACCTTTTCATATAAACATTTAGCATATATAGCAAATATGCCTAATAATTCTATTTAATTATTAGGTCTAAGATATATATATATATATATATATCTAATTCTTCTTTTGATTTACCCTAACAAACAAAAGACATTTTTTGGCTAATTTTTGAAAAATGATATTAATAAATAAAACAAAGCCAGAAGGGTAGAAAACCATATTCACCTTGGTAGGAGAGAATTCTCCTGAGCCTAACCTTGGAACCATTTCCCCTAGTTTGACCTTAGCTTTTAACTATTGGAAAAATTGCTATAATCAAAGAAGAAATCAAACCCTATGAAAAAAAAAGGTTAAAGAATGAATATGACTATTTTAGACCAAAAACCTTACCTTAGGTTCACACCTTTGAAGAGTGCAAACAAGATTCCTTTTTAGTTAACCAATGCTCTTTGTGAGCTACTCAATTCCAAATGAGAATTATAAAAAGTGTTATAAGGGTTGTTCCTTATATAAGCTTGTTGGGGTGGCCAACTGCACAAGACTGTATTAACTGGTCGACTGCTTCTGGGGACTAAGCAATTACTTAGCTCATGTCCTGAGGCCATATTTTGTTTGAAACCTTGGTCTAACCTGTTAGGTGGTTTTACTCTAGTCTGAGTTTTGGGTTTTAAATTTTACTGCAACTCGTTTTGTACCAATTTCGCTTGTTCTATTCTAACTAGGGTTACAAGTTCTCCCCATTTTAAACAATTTGTGTTTAAATTGTCCATTCTAATTCCCTGAGCAAACAACACATATAGCACTTACATCACATAAGAGTTCCTATTTACTACTATCAAAATATTTTTTTTTCCATCTTATCGTGGAGATGCATTTTAGGCATCCTTTATCATTTCAAACTCTTTCATTATTGAACTTTCTAAACCATACTTAATTGATTATTTTTATGATTTCTCACCTAAGAAGTCTAGGTACTTTAGGCATATAGCCAATTCAAGTTCCCATGAAATTTCTTCCTTTCCACTAATGTCCCATAGGACTTTGATAGAAGAAACATCCTTCGATCATAGTCATTTGACTTATTGGTCAAGAATGGCTATAGACTTGACTTCATAAGCTATTTTTGGTCTCAAATCATTAGGAATTTAGAGATTTACATGACTATCATCTCGCACATACTTCTAGAGCATGGACATATGAAAGACAGGATGGATCCCATCCAATACTAGGGATAAATCTAGGTGATAGACAAGTGCTCTTATTAGCTTAAGGATAACATATAGCCTTTGTAATGTGGATTAAACTTGCCTCACTTTCTGAATCACATCATTTCTTTCATGGGGGATTTCTTTAAGAAAACTTGATCCTCTTCCTAGAATTTGAGTGGTCATCTTTTCTTGTCCATTTAAGCTTTCTGCCTATTTTAAGCTATTAGAAGTTGGTCTTGAATGGTTTGGACCTTTTCTAATGTATCATAGACTAGTTCTAGTCCCAAAATAACATACTCACCTCTTTCAAATCATCTGATTGGTGTTCAACACTTCTTATCATATAAAGTCTCGAATGGTGCCATTTGGATATTATTACTGTAAGCAAACTCTATAAGTGGGAATTGTTCCATCCAGTTCCCTGAAAATTTTAAGACATATGCCCTCTACATGTCTTCTAAGATTTGTATGGTCTATTTAGATTACCCACCATTTAAAGGTGAAATGCCATGTTGAACTTAAGTTGTGTCCCACTGCTTCTTTAAAGGTTTGCTAAAATCATGATGTAAATTGAGTCCTTTTGTCCAAAACGATAGAGGTAGATACTCCATGTTGCAAAACAATTTCATTCAAAAAGTTTATGGCATATTTCTTTGCATTGGAGATAGCCTTTATCAGAAGAAAATGGGTTATTTAGGTTAACCTATCAACAATGACCTCTATTGGGTCATGCCCTTTTCAAGACTTAGGAAGTCCTATCACAAAGTCATGGTAATACTATTCTACTTCCATTTTCAATGCTCTAAAGCATTCTTGTTGGTCATTGATACTTTGTTCTCAGTTGTTGACAAGTGAAGCACTTGGTTACAAACTCTTTTATATCCTTCTTCATACCTTCCCACTAATAGAATTGTCTAAGATCTTGATACATTTTAATAACTCTTGGGTGTATGATATAAGAAGGCTTGTGACTCAATCTCATCAACTTTTCTCTTAATTCTCCTTCCTCTAGGACCTATAAATAGGTCTTCATATCTTATGGTTCCAGTGTGATCCGCCATGATTCTCATTTCAATCTTTTGTTTAGCCATTTTCTATAGTTTAGTAACCATCAAGTTCAAAGCCTAGGTAACCATTATTTGTTCCACTAGTGGTGATCTCACTCGCACACTGGCTAATAGAATTTCTAGTTTGTGTAGGTCCAACTATACACCACTTACTACTAATTTCTATATGTTTTTGATTAGATCCTTCTTTCTTAGGTTGATGTGAGCTAGGCTTCTAGTAGACTTATGATTAGGCATGTCTATTATAATGTTGGCTTCATCGAGGTGATATTGTATATTACAGTTATAATCCTTCATGTGCTCTATCCACCTTTGTTAGAGGTTAAGGTCTTTTTATTCAAAGATGTGCTTATGGCTCTATTGATTTATGAAGATCTCATATATCTCTCCATAAAGGTAGTGCCTCTAAATTTTCAATGCAAAAACCACGGCTGCCATTTCCATGTCATGTGTCAGATAGTTCTTCTCATGAATCTTCAACTGTCGGGACCTATAGGTTATCATTTTGCTATGTTGCATTAGAATGCATCCCAAGCTAGCTTTAGATGCATTATAGTAAATTGATTATCCACCTATTAGAATTGAGGCTAAGGTAAGGCACTTCTTTAACTTTTCACATGTTTCTTGACACTTATTTGTCCATTAGAATTTCACACCTTTCTAGGTTACTTAGGTTAGAGGGGTGGCCAGGCGAGAGAAGTCATGGATGAATCATTTGTAATGCCCTACCAAACCTAATTTCTATAGTTGTGGTTAGTCTCAAATAGTTATGCACTATCTCAACCTTTTGGGGGTCCACACTAATACCATCCCTTGAGATTACATTCCCTAAGAATGCAACACTCTAGATCCAAAAGTCACACTTCGTGAACTTAATGTATAGCTTATACTCTCATAAAATCTAGAGGAGTATTCTTAGATGTTAATAATGCTTTTCTTCACTCCTTGAGTAGATAAGAATGTCATCCATTAAGATTATGATGAACCAATCAAGAAATGACTTGAAAACTTGGTTTATCAAGTCCATGAATGTAACTAGTGCATTAGTTAACCTAAAAGACATAACTAAGAACTCATAGTGCCTACAACAAGTCCTAAAGGCTGTTGTGGGTACACCCCTATCATAGATCTTAACTGGTGATAACTTGAGCAAAAATCAACCTTGGAAAAACACTTAGGATCTTGAAGTTGATTGAATAGGTCATCAATCTTGGTCAACAAATATTTATTGTTGATTGTCACTTTATTCAATTGTCTGTAATCTATGCAAAGTCACATTAATCCATCCTTTTTTCTTAATGAATAAGATTGGAGTGCCCTATATTGAGGTACTCAATCAAATATAACCCTGATGCAAGAGGTCTTGCAATTGCATATTTAGTTCCTTTAACTTTGTTGGCATCATCATGTATGGTGGTATAGAGATAGGTTGGGTACTAAGTGCTAGATTAATTTCAAACTTGATCTTATTATCAGGTGGTAGACCTAGTAGTTTTTTTGGAAACACATATGTGTTTTTTGACACTATAGGGACTGATTTCCTTTTCAACGTGGTCTTTTCCTCATCCTTTACCATGGCTAGAAATGCATGATAGCCTTTCTTTACAATCTTTCTCACCTCCATGCCTGAGATCAAGTTAACCTTCACATCATTTTGACTTCCTTAGAAAATAAAGGTATGTTCTTCTAGGAAGAAGAAATTAATTGTCTTTTCTTAACCATCCAAGAGAGCATAATGGCTTGTTAGCTAATCTATTCCAAGACACATATCAAAATTCAACATTGGCAAGACTATTAAATCTACCATCATGGTCTTTCTCAAGATATCTACCTTGCAATCCTTAGCCACTCGAGTTACTCGTAAACAATCTCCCACCAAAGTAGCCACATACAAATTATCACATAGAGGTACAATAATCATAACTTAGATACAAGGAATGAGTAGCACTAGAGTGAAATAATATCCTAGTACGTTGGAAGTTAATAGATACCATATCTGTTACTATAGCATTAGATGCATATGCATCTTGCCTGGAAAGTGTGAAAACTTTGGCATCCCTTGCCCTTGTGGGGTTTAGCCTTTGTCTTCCATTTTTTGTCCTCTTCCTTTGCCTTTGATTGGTAATCATGTTGAACTAACTGATACTGTGGTTACTACTATCTTTTGAGTTGTTCCCTTTACATTTGTTGTTAGACACATGATCACCTTGTGACCTATTTGTCGACATTTGAAGCATGGCCACAAGCCTAAAATACAGGCTCCTAGGTGAAATTTTCCACATGATGCATATGCCAGATAACTCTTGGCTGAGGACTTTGCTTAAGTGCCAGTAAAGGTCTAGGATCTTTTAGCTATACCATGTATGGCTCTGTATAGTTTCTCTTCCTCGAGTTCTTCCAATTGGGTTCTTACCATTTTCTTTTGTCTATTCGGGATAATGGCTTCCTTCAAACTTGCTATTGGTTTTGTCCTTTGGGTGTGTCTCAAATGCTTTCTACTTCTTCCTTTTCAACTCTACATCTAGTGCATTGTTCAAAACACTTGTCATCATGGTCTGGTCATCAACTGTGATGGTTATGAAGTATACGGATGGTAAACCTTGAAGATAATGGTCTATCCTCAATCTAGTGTTAAGAATTACACTTCAAGAGCAATGAGACAACTTGTTGAATTGAGAGCGAAGTCAGTTACTGTTATCCTTGGGCACATCTTTAGTTCTAGGAACTCCCAAACTCTTGTATCTTTAATGGTCTTAGGTAGAAACTACTTTAAGAATGCCTCTTGATAATTGTCCCATGCTTTTAAAGGAGTTTTTGGTCTTTAGCTATCTCTCCAAGCATTACGCTAATGTAAGGCTACTCATTCCAACATGAAGCAGATGAGCTTGATATATTGTATAGAGGATATCCTATCACTTCTAGTATCCTCTCAATCTAGTTTAAGAATTCTTGTGGATTCTGAGTCTAGTAGTTACCTTAAAAGGTCGTGGGCTTAAGTTGTAGGAAGTCTATAATTAGAGTATTCCTGGTAAGGGGAGATGGTGATGGCAGAGCTAAAATCTCTTGTTCTTGATGTACTTGCTCTTTTATCCCTACCTTTGTGTCATGGTTTGGATCAAAATCTCTATGGTATGCTATAACTAGTTTCCTTTATTTGATAGTGACTAGGTTTGCGCAGGTGCTTTGTTTGCACAATTTCCCTTTCATCGATTTGGTTGTAGAATCAAGGGTAAGTTCAATTCTCGATCCTCCATTTTGTTTGGTTATCTAGTTTGCCTATTGTGTTGGATAAGTATGTAGTGAACATGGATAAGTGGATCCTAGGTGATGATAACTACTCCTTGGTGTACCTACCATCTCCCAAACCTAACTCATTCCTAAAGCCATCCAGAGACAAACAGAGCTTTGATACCAACTTGTCACATTCCTAATTTCAAGAATGTGATTGGAATGGATCATTGAGTTTTGACCCACAAACCCATAGCTCTTGACTCATATGCAATTAAAACTTTAAAGAAACATTTGAATAAAACTTCGATAATATAGTGTACACTTTAAATTCAAAACAATTTGAAAACAAATGTGGAATGGAAATAAAAATAAAGTTAATGAAATGTTTATGAAGACAATGGGGTCGAACTTACTAATTGTTAACTATCTACTCAAATCAATCTGTATACTAAATCATACTTTCTACCTTTAGTGTGTAGGAGTAGGTCCTTCTTGATCAAGATGCTTTGGGTATTGAGTGTCTAAAAAATGTTAAAAAGAAAGGAGTGAGTACAACCACAATACTTAGTGAAGTGAGGGTTTTTACCCTCCTTTGGGTTGAAACCTTTTTGGTCATATAACTTTTTTAGCATCTTCTTCAGATATGCATATATATATATGTGTGTGTGTGTGTGTGTGTGTGTGTGTGTGTGTGTGTTTGTGTCTGTGTGTATGTATGCAACTATGGTCAAGTGCATGCATAATTCTTTTATTCATTACTGTTTCATTTTCCTGATGCTATGTGATCATGCAACTACTATTGTCATATTGTAATCGTAGACTTGTTATGTGGGGACACTTTAATCCTTTTTGACCATACAAGATAAACATAAAAATTATAATGGCAATAGTGGTCAATGCTAAGAGTGATGTTTGCTGATAAAACATATCCTTCAAAACATTTTTTAAATTTTCTTAAACTTAAACTTCGTGCCCTCCTACATTGTATCATGAATCATCAACTTACGTACCCTAGTGATAAGATATTTCCATAAATTTTACATCTCCTTGTGCATATAGCTCCATCAAACCCCATTTAACTTGAGCCAATTAGCACACATAATCATCACTAGAATTTCCTTTAGTCTATCTACACTTTTCTTACATTTTCAATTCTTATTGATCTCTATTTATCCTATTTCTTATTTATTGATTACCAAATAATTAGTTAAATTAATTATGGAGATATTCAAATTAATAAATCAAACTTAGGTCTATACTCTAAACCTTCCTAACCCTTGCATACATACATTTAGCACATGTAACAAATATAACTAATAATTCTATTTAATTGTTAGGCCTACAATATATATATATATATATTCTAATTTATCCTAACAAAGAGAAAATATTTTTGGGCTAATTTTAGAAAAATAACTTTAATAAATAAAAGAAAGAAAAAAGAGCAGAAAATCACTCTCATCATGGTAGGAGAGAATTCTCCTAAGCCTAACCTTGGAACCCTTTTCCCTAATTTAACCTTGGCTTTTGATTGTTAGAGAAACTGCAACAGTCCAAAAAGAAATCAAACCTTAAGGAAAAATAAATAACTTAAGAAAGAATTGGACTTTTTTAGGCCAAAAACTTTAACTTAGATTCACACCCTTGAAAGTGCAAATCAAAATCTTTTGTAGTCGAGTAACCTTCTTTAAGAGCTACTCAATTGCAAAAAAGAATTATAGAAAGTGCCACAGAGGTTATTTCTTATATAGCCTCATTGGGGCATCCAGTTGACCTCACGAGACTGTATTAACTGGTTGGCTCGAGTTCCAAGGCCATACTTGGCTTAAAACCCAATCCATGAGGTGGTTTTAGTCTAGTTTGAGTTTTGAGTTCTAAATTTTATTCCAACCTATTCTATACCAATCTGGCTTGTCTTTGTCTAACTTAACCTTAGTGGGTGTTAGAATAATACAATATAGCTTAAAATGAAATTTAAATCTCAAAGGTCCACGAGTAAATGAACTAGAAAGTGATACATGGAAAGAGTAAAATAAATAGGATTTTATATTTTATTTCAAATACATAATACATGGCACCAAGGTAAAAGCAAGAGTCTAAAGATATATTTTTGCCAGCTTAGAAATTATTCTTCCAATTTTTTTTCTTAAAATGATCATTGATGAATTTCAAGGAACAACAATGTTACTCCCATTCCCTCACCCACACTCCACCTGCCTATTAGAGGTTGTGGGTGAGGAAGTGGGAGAACATTTATTCTTCAAGGAATGTATTCTAATTCAATGTTTAAAATGCATAAAATGTACATGGGATGGAGTTTAAAATGACTAAAACAAGCACCAAAATCAAGAGGTTAGCATTAAAATAATAAGATCCATTCCATATATACAAAGTAGTTTACTAAATTTCCCTTAAACTTATGGTATAATTATAGGTAGAAGAATAAAGAATTACTAAATTAATGGTAGGATTAATTCTTTTCTATAGAAAATTCTCCACTTATTAGAGCATATGTACAAATATTTTTCAAAATTTAAATAATATGTTTATTTAATCTCTTAATTATTGTCAAACTTCTATTTTCTACTGATATTAGGGGATTTTATGCATTGTTTTCCTTTATACTTGCTTTGACATCAAGTAAACTTAGATTTCTCATCTTACTATTGATTTTATTTTCATTCTAAAGATGTACTGATCTTTTGCCTAACTACTTTTAAAGATGCTAAATTAAAGTTACATAATTTGAAACTGAAGCAAAAAGGCAAGTGAAGTGAATGTCTTTTGCCATACTACCCTGAAATAAAATCATACATATAATTCGCCTTAGAGAAAAACTTAATGATATTAGCTAACAATAAGCTGCATATATGCAACAACTTTGAAACCAAGAATGCTAAGGTATCAAATGCTAGTGTTTCAAATTATTCCTTGAGAAATCGGGCAGTATGAAATATTATAATGCTTCAATTAAGCATTTTAATGCTTGTACAAGGAAATGCTACAAGGAGATGCACCTTATTGTAGTATCATGATAAAGGTATAACAGAGATTGAATAATTGCAATGGATCTATTTGTTTCAAAATTTGTTTTCTTGTTTTTCAAACAATTTTTTAAAGGTGATAATATGAGTTTTTGCCTAAACATATAATTGTTGGCAAATTAGCATAAAAGGATATGTAAACACATATCAAATTTCTTTAAATAATTATACTGACATATTTTGCTTGACTTATGCATACTCTAAATATAATAATGTATATATAGTCCACCTAAGTGACTCTTCATCTATAGCTACATAAATCTTACCATATATGAATCACTAATATGTAGATACATGTACTTTCACATTTAAAGTACATGCTCACACAATGAATCTAAATAACATGAACCCAAAATACATACAAATTTAGACAAAAAGAAATTACAAAATTATTAATTTCCAACACTCCCTTTTGGAATCTCTTCAATCCAAGACATCATCCAAAATCTTCAAACTTTAGGGTTTTTCAAAAAATTTTGCATTGTGCTTTCCATCAAAAAGTATAAACATCTCTTCATAATCAGTCTTTTGGTTTTGTTTGTGATTTTTAGTAACTCACCTCGTAGTGCCTTTTGACATCTTGCTCACCTTTTTTTGATCATTTTCTTCTCCTCCTTTATACACCATTCATCTTTACTACCAATTTTATCAAAGTTAATATTTTCCAATGTAGTAACAATGCATTTGCATAAACTTATTCCATGGCCTTTGTGCTTTTGCCTTGAAATCCATGAATTTTTTTTTTAATTTCTATCTTCATCTGGTATATCCTGGTCTTGATCATCATTTCCTCCATTTTGGTTCTCTTTAAAGGCTACAACATTTTGCATAGGTGTATGTTTCCATTTAATTGGAAAACTCCTATCTTTCATCTTGATAGACATCAATTCACAACTGGAGGGATCATCTATGATTCATCACACATTTTTAAAAGGCAAGGCATAATACTTTTCAGGCAATTGATCTACACTCAATAGATTTTGAATAATTTTAGGCATATATAAAATATTATGAATGAACTTTGTATCTAAGGAAGTCTTAATTGAAATGACTCCCTTTTCCTTAACATTAAAGTACTCTCCATTGCTAAGTTTTACTCTAGACTTAAAAAAAGACTATCCAAATTCTTAAAAATGGTGGCATCATGTGTCATGTGATTACTATAACCACTATTAACTATCCAAGCATGTGGTTTTAAATTTTCAATATTTCATGTTATAGGAAGCAATGTCTCCTTTTATCCTACATAAATTTTTGCTACATGAGTTTGTTGTAACACCTTCCTATGATTATCCTAGCTAGACTCAAATACAGGTTTGGAAGGGTGACAAGGGGCTTGGTGTCAAGTTAGACAAAACTTAATGCATAGAATTCAAGGTGACAGAATCCTAGTGTAGTTAGGCTATTGACTCAAGCTAAAACCCTATTGAAAAGAAGTGCTGGCATACTCTCAATCCAAAAAGTCGAATTTGAGATAAAATAATCAAATCAAGTGTGAATTCAATTATGTTTTATCTCATCTCTATGTTTTACTAATGATTTAATTGGTTATTTCTTTTATATCTTGATTATTACAACAATGCATTTAAGCCTAGGGCAAAGCTAAAAAATTCCAATACTAGGTGAGTGGGAATTCTACCCTTTGGTTCCTTTTTCATATAAGATGATTATTTGTTAAATTACCTTAAACTATTTTGATGTGTTGGGTAGTGGAGATTTGGCCTAAGAAATCATAAGAATGTAAATGATTAATTATTGTTACACCTGTAGAGGTTAGAAACATGAAGTGAACCAGGAATAGACCAGGGAAGTTGATGTATATGATTTTAGGTATAAGATTAGATTCGCATGTGTGATGTAGATTTAGGATAAAAATTTTAGGAATTATTTTCTTACCTTATGATGCATATGTTTATCTGAATATTTGTTTGCAATGGGACAAGAAGTGGGAAACTAGTATTGATTTTATGTAGATAATATTCTTAGGAATTCTAACTTTGCATAAGCATATGAGCATAGATTTATCAGCATACAATAATTAGAATGCACTATTCATTCACATAAATTTCTAAAGTCCAAGCCACCAAGCTCTTTAGGATGACAAAAGGTATCCCAAGAAAGAGTGTAGAGCTTTTACTCATTTGATCATACCTCCAGACAAAAGCTCCTTAATATTTCTTAATTTTAGCCAGAATAATAAAAGGAATGTGAGCAACCTATATTGTATAAATAAGAAGTGACCCTATTGTTAACATTTTTAGCATTATTAAATTTTTGCTAATTTGATTGCTTTGTTATAATAACTTCCTTTGGTTTTGAAAATAATTTTATATCTAACAATATCTTTTAGTGTTGTTATTTGTTTTGCAGGATCAAAATGTATATGATGCAAAAGATCTACATTAGTTTAGCATTTATTTTATCTTTTACTAAGATCTTTTGTAAGTGAAATTCAAATCAATTTTGATTCAAGAAAACTTCTTAAATCTAACAC
>JANHAO010001029.1:0-35907 GCA_026873985.1 Saraca asoca
ATGACTGATCCTTTGACTTAAGATTGAGGGATGTCTTTTACATGGAAGGTTATACTTTGACCAAGTCAAACGTGACTCTAGCCACGGGAAACAATAAAGGCTTGGATTGGGTATTTCTAAAAGTATAGTTAGGCATTGCCTAATTAAGATAGGATTCATTACCACTCTTCGGAGTTAATATCCATGGCCACTTAACGAATTAGTTTGACTGATTAATCCTTGCAAGGTTGAATCGAGACTCAAATGGGATTTGAGTACTCGAATTCATATGAGTCAAATAATTCATGAGGTTGAGAAATTATGATTGGTTATAGAGGTTGATCGGTATCCATACCTCTGACTAATCAGATATAGGTAATAAAAGGATTGTATCATACACTGTGTGCATGGAGATGTATACTAAAATCAACCACAGACAGGTTGTCATCGTCGTTGACTCCCACCAAAAATTGGGCAGTTATAATGGCTTGCTAGAGTCCGCTTATAGCTTAAAGTTCAAACGTGATTAATTTGGTAAAATTGATCAGAAAATTACTTGGATTAATTTTATATGCCTTCAAATGGTTTGAAGGGTATTATGGACTTTTGCCAACATTTCAGGGACCTACCAGGTCACATGTGTAACGGAGAATATAAGGAATGGCAAAAATTTGGACATTTGGATGTCCAGGGACCAAATTGAAAAGAGGCCGAAAGTTGTGGGGTGAAAATGTGATTTTCAAAAACCCCAGGGACCCATGTGCAATTTGCGAAATTGCTCGGGGTCATTTTGCAATTTGAGGAAATTGCAAAATAGGGTAAAATGATGTCGTTTAGCCTAGGTTATTTGGCCATTCGGATTGCCCATTTTCATGTGCACGATCCCGAAGACCCTTCGTCTTCCTCTCCAGCGATTTCGGTCTCCTCCGTTGCTCCCACCAGTGATTTGGGTCCCATGAGCTTGAGAAGCTCCCAACTAGCATTGGACAACCTTCCTTTCCGGCGTGGACTTCCGATTGGGCCGATTCGATTGAGTTGGAAATGGCGGTGACCATTCAGCTTCCCTCCCCTTTTCGCTACCATTTGAGCTGCTTCCAAAGGTTGGTTCAGCTTCCTTTCACTTCTATTGTGATGTTTAAGCTCTCTACTAGCTAGATCTGGGATTGGATGTTCAGTTGGTTATAAGAAAATTTTTAAAATTTTGGATGATTTTGCCCCTGAACGGTCGAACGTTCCTTCAGCTTCCTTGCGGTCAGGGGTCTGCTGATGCTGATGCTGATGTTGGATCAGTTGCTGAGACCATAGAAGTCATTGACCTCAAGGCCGCACCACCTAATCCCTCAATTAACCTCTTTTAATGTGGTCCTCGATGGTATCCTTAAGCGCCTAGCAATCTGAAGTATTGTGCCTGACCTCGTTGTGATAGGCACAAAACTTATTTCTATTTCTTCACTCGAGGGGAGGTTTTAGGGGCTTGGGCCTCCCGAAATCTTTGTTGCCCTCTTCGTTGTGAAAATTCTATCTGTTGTGTCCAACAGAATGCTGTAGCTATCATAACAACCCTGGTGTAGTAATCGCTCACCCTTGGCCTTTTTCACAACCTAACCATTAGCACCACCCTTTTGACCTCCCCTATTGCTCCCACCATTATTTCTCTTCTTGCCCCAATTGGAGCCACCTGAATCATCTTTTTGATTAGGCTTCTTTAGGCTGAAAGTCTTCCCACCTAATCTCCTTGGCTGCTCACTTGTAAAACTATCCCAAGTCCTTCACTGGAGACTTGTATACGCTCTCATAGAGCTTGTTGTCCTTACGAAGCCCAACTGAGATGGCTATGAGGATGCTCTCATCTAAAGGGTTTTCTATGTTACTAACCTTGCATCTAAATCGAGTAATGTAAACTTTTAGCGATTCATCTTTCCATTGAAAGATTGTTGCGAGGTGGCAGAATGGCGTGAGTTACCTTTTCAATGCTTTGTATTGATGGAGGGATCTTATCTAGCATTCCTTCTAGCTATGAATGCTACGAGTGGGAAGGCTCCTAAGCCACATCCTGGGTATTTCTCCAAGGATGGCAAGGAAAACACGACATTTAACCAGTGGATTAGCAGTTTGGAGATCCATTTGGACATTAAATGCATCTAAATGGTTGTACGGGTTCTTATCCCTGTTATATGGTGGGATGTTAAGGACCTTAAACCTTTGAGGAAAAGACTCTATTTTAATCTTTTAGGTGAAAGGCGTCCTCTTCTCATAGCGATCCTAACTGCTTTGAGCTGCGGGTCGTTTCTCTAATTACCTTACCTCTGAAGTAGCTCTTTAATCACTAAGTCTTGAGTTTCAGACTGATGGCTGGTGGTGGGGCTGACTCCTATCCTCTCTGGTCATGAGAATGACAATCTAAGGTTTTATGCCTCTTGCTATTTTTGTGACCAGGCAAGTAGCGATCCAACCTTCGTCCATGATTAGTCTCGTCTGAGCTTCTTTCGCGATATGAGCTCTTGGGTCTTTGATCATCTTCTTCGTCCTTGAGAGCTTGATGAACTTCTAACCTTAGCCATGAAATGAATGAGTGAATTGAGCTAACTTGCTTGCATTCTTCTCTAACAGGCCCCTCTTGCTGAACTCTTGGATGTTGCCCCCTCAGGGCGCGACAGCCTCAACTTGTATTTGCACACCCTAGGTATGTGCATGTGCCAGCGCCCTCACCACATCTATTAACTCCTTCACAGTGCTCTTAAGTGCCTACTAGTGCCATGCTTGCAATCCATTAACTCCTAAAGTGATATGTTGGTGAGGGGCCGATGGTGCCATGCTAGCGGTAACTCCTACTACAAGGGCAGTAGAAGCACTTGGAGCAGGAAGGATAGAGCCTCCAATTGGTATCACTTCCTATTGCTGCTGTGCATGACCTTCTAGCTGGCTAGTGGCAGCTTCGGTGCTTTTGGTAGTTCTTCCTCTTGCCATTGTGGTTGTTTGGTAATTCACAGAAAAAGAGAAAGTAGTTTTGGGGCCCTCCTTCTAGTGCCAAAATGTTAGCGATGAAAACCAATTAACAGGAAAAGTTTAATGAACACCTAAACTGCAAGTTGTAAATAGGTGTGCATGAGAAAGGAAGAGATAGGAGAAGAAGAAGAATAGTGAACACCAAAAGCTTTTAATCATGGTTCGGCTAAAGTTAATGTAACCTCTATGTCCATGATAGTTTTATATTAGCTATGTGCGGTGGTTTCTTTGTTCTGTTCAACAAAGTTACAATATACAAGCTCTCTCACTATTTTAGCAAGGTTTTTGCATGTATTTTCACCTCACTTTACAATGATCTATCCCACTATTTATGGAAACCGAAAAGGATAAATAGCAAAACTATCATTTTCACTACTGTGGGCAATAAATACTTGATAGGCAATAAATACTTGGCATTTCATTGTTGGATTTTAGAGGTTGATGTGTTGGTTTTATGGGCTGACTTGTCGATTGGGAGAATATGCCTTTAGGTGCTAACTAGACCTTGGCATTTTGTACCTAACGCTTAAGGCAGCTCGTTGGGTAGTGCGAGCTCGTGCTGGGTGATCCACTGACTACAAGGGTTGGGCTCACACTTGAGCTTAATTAGAACAAGGTTTGCTAGTAGGTGGTTGAGGCAACATACATCACTTGGCGAGCTGGAGTTCATCCTTAATGAGCTGGGATCTCGATCTCATCCTGTGCTCTGTGCTTGTGGTTGATGAGCTGATGTCTTCTATCGAGCGACCTCAATTTTTGAGTGATCTGGGCCCTTTCTGATTAGACTTGTCTCTTATTGGGCCTCAGACAGCCCATTTCACATTGTTTGAAAAATACCCATAATAGTTACAAACTCAATTTCCAACCCTTAAATAACTCAAATGGCATCTTTGGGACAGCCTTGGTTGGAACCTGTTCAATATATACACTACCATTTTAAGAGCTTCAATCCACAAGGATTTAGGTAGCTTAGAGCTGCTTAACATACTACACACTATGTTTAATAATGTCCAATTTCTTCTTTCTGCAAGGCCATTCTGGTCCGAAGAACCAACATGGTGTATTAAGCAATGATCCCATGCTCGTGAAGAAACTTTGCAAATAGACTAGGTGCTTGTCCATCTTCAGTGTATCTACCATAGTATTCTCCACCTCTATCTATTCTAACGATTTTAATTTACTTATTGCATTGCTTCTCTACTTTTGCCTTAAAAACCTTAAAGGAATCTAAGGCTTCGCTATTATTATGAAACATATAGAGATACATATATCAAGAACAGTCATCTACAAAGGTGATAAAATGCTTTGGACCATAAGCGTCCATGTCAGGACAACATATATCTAAAAGTATGATTTCTAAGATGTCAATACTCCTCTTGGCACCTTTCTTAGACTTGTTAGTCTGTTTTCCCTTTATGTACTCTACATAAGTTTCAAAATTAGAAAAATTCAAAGTACTTAGTACTTTTTCATTAACTAATCTCTTAATCCTATTAATGGAGATGTGCCCTAGTCTTCTATGCCACAAAATAAAGGAATCTTTATTCATAATACATCACTTATTACCAATATGAGTATGCAAATTAGTATTATGTTGTAGATTAATAGAGAAAAGACCATCAGACAATATACCATTTTCAATAAGTTTAGATTTATAAAATAAACTGAGGAATGTGTCTAAAAAATTAAAGGAGTAACCCAATGGTACTAGTCTTTAAACTGAAATCAAGTTTTTAGAAAAACTTGGAATATAAAAGTTCTTCTCTAAAATTAAAACATAACCACTATCAAGAACTAACCTGCATGTTCCGATAAATTCTACATATGAGTCGATCCTGTTCCTTGATAAGATGCTATGCTCACTTCCCACCGGCTTCCTTAGGTTTTGCATACCTCACAAGGTATTTGAAATATAGATTGTAACTCTAGAATTAATCCACCATATATTACGATTAACATCAACCATATTAGATTCATAACAAACAAATAAGATTGGTTCACCTTTCTCTTCAAGCCGTTTCTTAAATTTGGCACAATCTTTCTTCACGTGCCCTTTCTTTTTACAGAAAAAACACTTGGACTCCTTCTTGATGCCACCTTAAGGTGGTATTTTACCTTTCCTTTTCTTATTGGCCTAATTCTGATTCTGATTATGATTCTTTCCTTCGTTTGGTTCTTATTCTGAGTAACCAGCAATACACTCTCTCTTAATTCCATAATCAGTCTGTTTTCTTCTTGAACACACATGGTCATAAGTTCATTAATTGACCATTTGTTTTTATATGTGTTATAAGAGGTCTTAAAAGGTCCATACTATTGTGGTAGAGTGTTCAAAATATAGTGCACCAGGAAAGACTCAAACATTTCAACCTTAAGTGCTTTAAGCTGAGCCATAATGTCTCTCATCTGCATGATGTGCTCACGCATACCTCTCACTGTATTGAGCCTTAAGGATGTAAACTTTATGATCAGGGTACTAGCAAGCACTTTGTCTGAAGTAGCAAATTGTTCATTGATTACCTTTAACAGGTCCCTTACATTGTTATGATATTTGATAGATTCACGAATACCAGTAGAGATATTGGTATTTATGAACATGACACTAAGGTAATTAGATCACTCTCATTATTCATAAAAAAGCCTTATCAACTTGAATGTTAGGTGTAGTAATAATGGATTCATCTTTCCTTATAGCATAGTCAATGTCCATCCATCCTTGGATGTTACATTTGAATTTTTGCTTAGTGGATATTACATTCATGCCACGAGTTCCTTTACATCTGATATGTAAATGTCTAAATAGTATGAATAATAAAAGCCTCACTATGGCATCTATTGTTGTATTCATTTTCATGTACTAATGCATTATGCCTCTTTAAATTGTTAATTCTTCAATATATCTGGCAAAAGGAAATCTTTATAATTAACTACTAATGAGAGATTAAATAATGAAACTGAAAGATGCTTTTGTTCAAAAAATTTTGGAAAAAATTTTTTTAAAAAATTTTAGAAAACTGTTGATAAAAATAATGAAAACCACCCAAAAAGCAAAATTTTTTAAAATTTTTTTTGTAGAAAACTGCCGCTAAAAGCAGTAAAATCACAATAAAAAATAAAGTTTTTTAAAAAAAATTAGAAAATTTAGAAAATCTTTTTAGAAAACTGCTGCTAAAAACAACTAAAACCATTGCAAAAAATAAATTTTTCAAAAAAAGATTTCTAAAAAATCATTACTAAAAGTAGTAACAATCGCCGCAAAAAATAAAAAAAAAAATTAAAAATTCTCTATAACTACCGCTAAATGCAAAGGAAACCACCGTAAAGAGCAAATTTTTTTTAAACTTTTGGGAAAACCACCGCTAAATGCAGCTAAAAATACCGCAACAAATCAAATTTTTTTAAAAAAATATATGAAGAACCACCGCTAATTACCGATAAATCGTCACTATTTTTGCTTTTCTGGTAGTTTCAATAATCGCCGCTAAATACAAAAAAAATCGCTGCTAAATACTTCCTGATCCATGTATCTGCAGCAATTTCGAAAATCGTCACGAAGCTTATTAGTGACTATTATAACCGCTGCTAAATACACACAAAAAATGGTCACCAAAAGCAATTTTTTTTGTAGTGTGTCCTGAATCACTAAAATTTTTAAATTCACCCTCATGAGAGAGTTAGGTAGATCTAAGAAAATCATAAATTCAAAACTTTTTCGACTTTTTTGCATTACATTGTCACGTTAATATACTAAAGAAAAATTAATATTGCCCTTTGCACGTGTATATACAATGTACTCCAATGGGAGAAATAATACGTAAAGCAAGATATATAAATAATGCTACTATTGCCATCATTTATTGAAAATTATTATAGCCATTAAACAAATAGATTTAATCACATCCATATAAGTAAAATAATAAATATGGTAATTGAACAAGCACTTGATAATAACATGATATTCATAACTACTATACATGATTTATATCTATGATTACTTGTGAGAGAGAAAAAAGATAAGGAAAGAGGTGAATTCCTCTCTACTTAAGATGTTGTCATTAGATTATAATATGTTGTTTCGATGGGATAATAGCCCTAACATATAAGATAAGAGTATAGACATTTCCTTGTGGAAACAAATTGGGCTAGCCTAATAAAGTCACACTAAAATCCAATAACTATATGATCACATATTTAGATTAATAAATAAATAACATTACTAGACATCTAGTGATCTAATTTACAATAAATTGATTGATTATGTGAATTTACAATATTATTCCAACAATAAGATGAGAATACAGACCTTTCCTTGTGAAAACAAATTGGGCTAGCCAAATTAAAGCTACACTAAAATCCAATAATTATATAATCACATATTTGGACTAATAAATAAATAATATTATTTGATATATAGTAATCTAACTTACAATAAATTAATTGACTATATGAATTCATAATACTATTCTAATAATCTCCCGTTTTAACAACATAGGTCAAGAAAAAATAATATCATAGATTACAATCACAATAATGAATGACAAATAGTGAATTAGCACTACAAAACCATCAATCAAAAATAAGATCATGAGCTTTTAATATGCAGATAATTATATCTGACATGATTACACATGCTAAGACCTATATTGCCATGACCAAACACAAAGTGCATGTGGAGAATCGAAAATTACAGAACAACAAATGTGATCAAATATAAATATCACCAAAATAGTCCTAGCATCTACCCTAAGATGCATTACTAAAACTCTACAACATATCTTAACACAACAAAATTAAAATTGGGTCAAAATGTCTCTATGTTATAATTAAACAATATGCCATAGATTTCATAATAATTGTGCTCATCAACAACATATGGTAATAAAACGGTATTATGACAACATTAGTCATTCTTATATACTCCCACTAATCTAAGACATTACGAGGTTGAATTAACCTCATTTGAGCCTATAATGCTTTGAATGGTATAAGCCTACTCATAAGTAGGTACATAGTTCATGACTATCAACATAATATAATTATTATATACACACTCCCACTAATACTATATATCATTAGGCAAAACAATCCCTTTTGACTTAACATTACTCCAAATGGTAAAAGTCTTTTTGTCGTGGAGTCATAGCCATTTAAGATAAGCATAAAACTTATCAAATTTTTCTCTCTGACAACATCAGTACATATGAGAGAAACATGCAATAGCAAAGTTGCCACAACATAAACATGTAGTGATAGGCTCTCAAACATTGAAACCTAATTTAAATTGTTGCCTCACAAACAAATATCAAACTCTATTATCTTTACTGAGGTAACTATGAATGTCTATTCCACATTAATCACAAAATAGTACCTTTTACTAGTCATGATCATATATCTATAAAAGATCAATAATTGACAATTTAAACACAATTATTTCACCATATAAGATAAATCAACCACAATGAACAAGTATAAATGTCCTACCGAGATAAATATCAATGCCTATTCAACATTAGTACAAATTAAATAGTACCTCATACTGTCACAAATACATATACATAATGGATCAGTAATTAAAAGGTTAAGCATAATTAAGGCTTTCCCCTTTTAATTAGGGACTCAACCCTTACTCCAAAACAACTCAAACATAAACAAAATATATATGAACACAAACATATATATGATATTTAAGTATACAATCATACAATCATGTCATTAATAGTAGGAGCACATGAAACTAATCATACTTTATTATTTTACTACTATTATGAGGATATAATAATAATTGAGCCTTCACATTTTTTTCAAAATGACCAATTTAAAATCGTACTATGTATATTCTTTGAGACAAGTAAAAGTTGATCATAATATGGTCCACAATATTTGATTCATGTCAAATAATTAGGCATATCACCTAATTCTAACAAAAAAAAAATTGGCTTTCAAATTTTATCTCACAGAAAAAGGGTTGCATTCCACAAAAAAGGAAACCATATTATTTTGAGAGGTTTTTTTTAATATGAAAGATCTCATAATTATGTCAAATAATATCATACCGATAGGGCATATACATTATTTATATAATTCATAAATCACACATATATAATTAGAATATTTGTTAGTATATAAAATAATTTTCACTTTAGTTTATCATGATTGGTTCCATGATAGATGAACGCGCAACCAATCAAAAGCCACATATACTAGATTATCATTAAATATCTATCAAATTACTTATTAATTTTAACAAAATAATCAATAGATATGAATTCAAGAAAATTTAAATAATAACATTATTGTGCCAAAATAATATAACTTAAAAATTAATTGATTTTATAAACTTGACAAAATAACATTTTTTTAACTAAATATTATGATTATAAATCAACGTGATTAAAAAGTCAATGTCACATATCCTCTCACATAATATTTTTAAACAAGAATTATCAAGTAAAAAAAATTATTATAATTGGTTCCATGATAAATGAATAGACAGTTATAAGAAATGTATATTATAATCAATTTATGATAACTAAAATTAATTTTAGAGATTCTCAATTCTCATAATTGGTTCCATAAAAAATAATAACATAAATTAATTACATAGACAAAAAACAACTGGAACAATTTCATAAAAATATATTCACTATGAATATTTATGATGTATATAAATACAATCATACTTTGTATTTCCTCATAATAAATATGCAATTTTTGTTTATATCTTATTTACTGTAATCCCACCTAAGAGTTTCGTATACAATAAATAAGAAGGTCAATTAATAGGACATTTAAGATTATAAAACATAATACAAGATCAAATATTGTGCTTTTAAAATTAAACATCGATAGAGTATTTAAAATCATAGAACTATAATATTCAATCTACTATTTATATTATGATAAAAATATATCAATAATGTCACATTGATAGGGATAGTACATTATCAATATATTGCTCTCCTAAAAAAAAATTGTTTATTATTACCACAAAAATGTAACTGATCTCATGATAAATGAGCTTTCAATTACATGACCATAGTATAATTAACAACAGATTCTCAAATAACAAAATAATTTCATAAATAAATTATTTTAAAAAATAAAAAATATTAAAATTGAAAGTACAATAAATATGTTGTGTATTAGCATATCAAAATCTAGTATAAAAATTTTGATAGAAAATTTGGAGAGTGCGATAGATGGATTGCAATCATACAAAATTTTATATTATAGAATTTTAACAATAATTATTCGAGACATAATGATGATGATAATGATAATGATAACAACGATGATAATAATAATAATATCCAAGGATTTTCTCTTTTACTTTTAAAACTAAAATATGTATCATGATATTCCATAACTATCATGTGTGGAGATCCCGATTAGCATAATTAGATCTTCGTTCTTGCAAGATGTTAACAAAAAAATCATGTAACTCAATCTGAACTCTTTAAAATAGTTTATACAAATTTTTTGTCGTATTAAATCATAAGATATAATTTTAGAATAAGATTTCATCACTTGTCTAAAATATATACATAATTGACAATTTAATTTATATAATATTTTATATGGTTGAATCCAAGATTAATATTAATTTCAATCACACAAAATAATTAATAGTAATTTAGACAAAAAAATATCACATAAATATATAAATTATATTTATATAAATAATTTCTAAAAAGTATAATTTAAAATTAAAAAGACATGAAATTGACATAAAAATTTTGAAAAATTAAATTAAATTAAATTAATTTATGTGATAAGCATCATCACATATGAACACAATACGATAAACGAATACACCAGAAAGAATTGTCTATCTTTAAGTACCCAATTGCTGAGTCCTATCAATAAAAAAATAATAATAAACTAATATGACAAGCTTTACATTGACAGGACTAACAATATTTAATAATAAACAATTCATCAGAAATTGCAAAACCCGTCTCGAAATTAAATCAAACCACCATCAGAGCCATAATTCGCATGGAAATCGGAAAACAACAGGGCGATCATCACGATGATGACTAACAAATGTAGAAACACTAACCCTCTGCAATACCTTTTTTTTTTTTAAATTATCACAAGATTCAATTGAAATATTTTCCAATCCAAAAACAAAACAACACATAAATATTTGCATCAACTCCAAAAAAAATTAATTTGTGTTGTAATTTTAGGGCTTCTTTTACACTTATAAACAATACAAATACGTTACCAGATATAATATATAATTATAAAATGTAATTAATAAACTCTAATACTACTATTAAAAATCATTGGAGCCATTAAATAAATAGATTTAATTATATTCTGTAATATATATATATATATAAATAATAAATTTGATAATTGAACATGCATTTGATAATAATATGATTTTTATAACTACTATACATGATTTTTATTTATGATTACTTGTGATAGAGAGTAAATAACAAAGAAAAATGAGAGAAGATGTGAATTCTTTTCTACCCTAAATGTCATTACTAGGTTAGAGTCTATCATCTTATTGACGATGAAATCTGATTTTGGGCCAAACTCTAGTCAACAGGAAAGATTCTTATGGACTCAAACTATTTTCGATTAATGAAAATTGAAAACGAAGGAGAAGGATAAGGGAAATGCAGTGAGAATGTAGCGTTTTTTAACATGATTCGACCAAAGTCAGGTAGCACCGGCCCCTACATCCACAATAGTATTTTATTTATTTGAGAAGAGTTTTACAGAGTTTCGTTATATCTGTTTTCAGCCTTCTGTCCCTCTTACAGTGATCTTCCCATCTCTTATTTATAGAGGATGGGGAGGTTATAAATGTAATTACATAATTTATATTTCTGTTACATCAAAATAAATGTACAAGACAGCCTAAATTATTGCAAAATAACTTCTGCAGACTATCGGCTGACTTCTGATGTTTGTTTTTTGCGGGTGGGCCCGTGGTGCTGTTTCTTGTCGGCCGATCCCCCACATTGAGTCTAAGAGGTTGTTGCTTCGTTGTTCAATTGAGCGAGGTGCAATATTTGCAAGCTGGGATTCTTGGTTATTGACAATGCAAGCTCACATAGCGGATTGTTGGCCATGCGAGCTAGATCTCACACCTTAACGAGCTGGGACTCTACCTTACTTTGTACTCATGTAGACAACGACCTATCGATCTTGGGTCTTGTCTCATTCGGACTTGGCTTGTTGCTAGACCTTTGCTAGCCCGTTTAGCAAAACTAGATACTACTCATAACATTAAGCCTCCTAACTCTTAGCTCGTTTTGTGGGTTGGGAGTTGAACAGTTTCACTGACAAAGGGCCTTTTCATGAATTGTCATGCAGTTAAAGTCTTTGGTCATCCTGTCATTTCATCTAATCCAAGCCACACCTTAGGTCACATGTGTCTCACTATCACATATGAGTTTGCCTCTTTTCTTCCGAGGCCTTTAATGAAAGCAATTAGGAGTTATTTTCTGGATTCTTTAGTGAGATGTAGTCGGTCTATATAAGCGTGAGGAGAAGTTCCTCTTCCTTCATTGAGTGAACTAATGGATATCTCAGACAAGCCCCCTATACTTCTGATAGGGAGTTTTCTTTGGAGAGACATGCATGGCCTGCTGCATAGGAAGCCTTTTCAGGCAATTTTCCTTCTTTGATCATAAGAGAAGATCTTTCATAGATCTTGGATAATTTCCTCACGGTGATGCCGTGGGGTTTAGCCTTTCCAGCTGCTCTGGCTTGCTTTCTCTGAATCTTCTGTATTGGGTAGAAAGTTAGAAAGGAGCTTTGAACTAAGAAGGGCGGCAAAGGAAAGAGTTGAAAAGCAAAAGTACTTGCTGTCCCTTTTGCTAATTGAGGCTCTCCTCCGGAGCACCAATCTTTCTTCTAGAATATATAGTTGTAGTGTGCTTGACTTGTATTTTGACTTTTTTTTATGTAAATTTACTACATTGAGGCTTTTTAATGAATGAATTTCTCCTTGTGTTTCTTGTATGTTGTGCTTTAGATATTCTGCATAACACTTATAATAATATGAACTTCAATGGATTGTAATAAAACGAAATATTTCGAGTGGCCAATTGGTCATGCTGCCTGAATAATGAATCCAGGTGCCAGAGTGCCTTAAGTGATAGCCAGTATATAAGCATATTGAACGAGAGTTGTGCTTAATAGAAAATCACACACGAGTTACGAATGATAGGTCGTATGTGAGCTGCGAGCATCAGGTCACATGAGAGCTACAAGCATTTGGTTGCATACATGTGGTGCCTAAGAAAGTTGGTCACATGTATGATTAATAAAAGGTCACATGCACATGGTGCTTGAGAAAGTTGGTCATGTGCAAAGGACAATGGTGTACATATGGTGTCTGAGGAAGTTGGTCATATGCACAATGCCGCACGTACGCGGTGCCGAAGAAAGTAAGTCACGCGTGTGCTAAAGGTAACATGTATATGGTGCCTAAGAAAGTTAGTCATATACATGTCAGGCGCACATAGTGCCTAAGAAAGTTGGTCATGTTCTCGTCAATTATGAGATCGCATGCGTATGGTGCCTAAGAAAGTTGGTCATACACACGGTAAGATCACATGCACATAGTGCCTAAGAAATTTGGTCATGTGCATGCTGGAAAATCTTACGCATGTGGTGCCTAAGAAAGTTAGTCACATGTGCAACGAAATCATATGCATATGGTGCTTAAGAAAGTTAGTCACATGCACAACAAAGCACTATGCATATGGTGCCTAAGAAAGTTAGTCATATGTATGATGAGATTGTATACACATGGTACTTAAGAAAGTTGATCATGTGCATAGTGATATAGTGTGCATATGGTGCCTGAGAAAGTTGGTCATATGCACGCTTGATCACATTAGGATGATGCCGTAAAGTAGGTCATTGTAATGCAATAGCAATTTAAATTGAAACTCAAAAGGATACAATTGTAAACTGAAATGGGGGGAGCTTGCATCTCAATGGCAAACTTCTGAACCAACATTTGTTGAGGCTTCACCCAGACTATATACATCAAAACTTGGACTACTTTTTACATGCTTTATTATAGGGCTAAAATATGGTCCTGACTGTGGCGGATTGCTATTGTTCGGGATCTTGTTGAGGCTAAGAAGGCTACTATCCCGTGGGCTATAGCACATATTCCCTTAGATGGCCTCTCTTGATCAGATCTTCAATCACATTTCGGAAGGCTCAACAATCAGAAGTGTTGTGCTAGGCTTCATTATGGTAAGCACAAAACTTGTTCATGCTTCTATTCCCATGATGAGTCCTCAAAGGAGAAGGAGTCTTGAAGTTTTCTCTACCTCTTTCTGTTGCAAAGATCTTATCCAGAGCGTTCGATAGGATGCTATAATGATTGTGATGACCTAGAGGCTGAGGTCGCTTGATTCTCACTTTCTTCGAAAGCTAGTTATTGGGGCTGGTCTTCTGACCCTCATTATTTCTCTTCTTACTCTGCTCAAAGCTACTCACCTTGTCCCTCTGATTCTTTGAATCAAAAGTCTTTTCCCATCTAACCTATTTTATAGCTTGATCGTAGAATTCACTCACATCCGTGAATGGAGATTTGTATATGCTTTTGTATAATTTGCCATCTTTACGAAGTCCTTCGAGATTTCCATCAGGATGCTCTCATCAGATGGGCTCTCAACGTTGTTAATCTCATGCCTGAATCGAGCAATATAATCTTTCAATAACTCTTGCTTGTGCTGAAAGATTGTAGTAAGATGACAGGGGGCATAAGTTGCCTCTTCAGTGCCCTATATTGGTTGAGAAATTTTTCCTGACACTCTTCCCAACTACTGATCCTATGGGCTGGGAGGCTCCTAAACCACGTTCGAGGTATATCTCCCAATATGGCTAGGAAGATAGACATTTAATCAAGGGGTTACTCGTTCAAAGATCCATCTAGATTTTGAACATATATAGGTGGTTGCACAGATCACTGTCCCCATTATAGAGTGGAATAGAAGGGATTTTGAGCTTATGAAGGAAGGGCTCTATCTCAATTTCCTTGGAAAAAAGGGTTTGATCCTCTAAGTGACTTCGATCACCTCGAGCTTGGGGGGTGTGTCTCTAACTGCTTCACTCTCTGAAGCAATTCTTTTACCAACAAAGTTAGCCCCCCAGATTGCTGGCTAGAAGCCTAATAGCTCCTATCTTCCTGATCGTCCGAGCGGTGACTAGAAGTGTGCTATTGATTAGCTCTATTTGAACTTATAGTTCGTTGCTGCCGATGAATGTTCTCATGCACAGTGGCCTCGGTTTGCTTTTGTAACCTTAGGCTTGCACTTAAGCTAGCATTTGCAATGCATCGGCCATTTTTCTCACTGAACCTTCTAGCGTTTCCCGACGTTGGTGCCATATTTGCACTCTGTCAGTTTTAGGGACAGTAACGGTAGGTTGGCAGCGAGCTAAGGGGACTAAACCATTGGCGGCCCTAGCAGTAAAAGAGCTTGCCATCTGACCCTCAAGCTAGTTATTGGCAGTATCTGGTTTCCTGATGGCTTTTCCCCTAGCCATCACAGCTAAATAGAGAATGAATGGGAACACAGAGAAGCAACCAGAACTCAAATGAGTCCCCACAGATGATGCCGAAATATTGACGGTGGAATCTGGTTCTGGGCCAGACTCCAGTCAACAGGAAGGATTCTTATGAACTCAAACTATTTCTGATTGATGAAGATTGAGAACGAAAGAGAAGGACAAGGGAAAGGTAGTGAGAATGCAGTGTTTTTTAATGTGGTTCGGCCAAAGCCTGATATTACCGGCCCCTACATCCATGGTAATATTTTATTTATCTGAGAAGAGTTTTACAGAGTTTCGGTATATCTATTTTCATCCTCTTCTCCCCCTTACAATGATCTTCCCATCTCTTATTTATAGAGGATAGGAAGGTTACAAATGTAATTACATAATTTATATTTCTATTACATCAAACTAAATGTACAAGATAGTCTACACTACTGTAAAATGTCTTCTGCAGACTGTCGACTGACTTCTGATGTTTACTTTTTGCGGGTGGGCTCGTGGTGCTGTTTCTTGTTGGCCAGTCCCCCACACTAAGTCTAAGAGGTTGTTGCTTCATTGTTTAGCTAAGCGAGATGCAATATTTGCAAGTTGGGATTCTTGGTCGTTGCTGACCTTTGGTCAACTGGGATGATCTTTACGAGCTCACTTTTGACAATGCGAGCTCGCATAGCGGATTGTTGGCCCCACAAGCTATATCTCACTCCTCAATGAGCTAGGACTCTGCCTCACTTTGTATTTGTGTAGACAGTGACTTGTCGATCTTGGCTCTTGTCTCATTCGGACTTGGCCTGTTGTCGAGCCTTACTAGCCTGTTTAGCAGAACCGGATATTACTTATAACACATCTCAACTGGGCAACATCAATAATATATAGGGTAAGTGTAGGACTTTTCATTAGGAATGAATCAAGCTAGCTTTCCATCATTAGCAAACTAATAAATAAAACCCACATGACAATAGATTTACGATAATCTAAGTGGTACATTAAAGTCTAATAACTAAACGATCACATATTTTGAAAGATAAATAAATAATATTATTTGATATTTAATAATCAAATTTACAATAAATTGACTAATTATAATAGTTCACAATATTATTTCAACATCGTTAAGTAATGTCTTTCACATATTTATTTTAAATGAAAAGTACACATTTTCATTTATATCCATTAAATGATTAAAGGAGTGAGAAATCAATGTTTAAGTGACACATTTTAGTTTATTTAATCTTACTTATTGCTCTTTTCAATTTTTTTTTATTTCTTGTTTAAGGTAAATATGTATATAAAGATTAAGAGACTATTAAATAGTTTCAATTTAAAAAAAAAAAGAATTACATTTTTACTAGTATATCCTCTATTAAAAGTAAATTAGCATGCAGATTAGTTGAGCATTTATTAAATATAGTAGGGATAAGATTAGAAAAAAATTAATAAATGCATTTTTGCTTATTCAAAATGACAAATAAAAAAATGAAATTTTTTTTAAAGCCATAGATAAAAACGATGGGGGAAGTAAATTTAGAGAAAAATATTTTAATCTTTTCTGAGGATCAATGAAATTATTTAAACTTTCTTTGGTTTAAAATTTGTACAGCTCATGAAATAAAAAAAATACTACACTTAAATTTAAATTTAAATTTAATATTCATTGATAAAATGAAAAGATGATTGATTCAAATCAAACAATAAAGATATTCTAAGTATCTTATGATTAAAATATACTTTAATTAAATTCAAATAGTTAAAAAAATTTATAATTGCATCAATCTTTAACTTTTTCATCAGTTACAATTTAGTCGTTTAAATTTAATTAAAGTATATATTTGATTATAAAATATTTAAAATATTCTATATTAATTTATTTAAACTTTATGATTATCTTTTCTTATCTATTCACTAGTGAGAATATAATTTAGATTTAAATGTAATATTCTTTTATATTTTAATAAGAAATGATTGAGTAGGTTTTTAAATTAAAGGAAAGATATATGTAATTTTATTAAACTTTATAAGAGGTGAAAGTAATTTTTATCTAAAATTTAATTTAAATTAATATCATTCATTTTTTGCTATGTAATAATAGTAGAAAACTAAAGTTAAGAAAATGAGAACACGAGTAATTAAGATTACGTAAGATAACAATTGTACTAATGACCCATAAAAATTGAAGATTAAAACATTATTTTTAACCTTTATATATGCAAGTTTTTTTAATTTGGTAATTATTTAATTTTTATTTTCAATTTGATTCTTCATGAATTCAATTTGATTCAATTTGATCTCTTTGTCTATTTGTCTTTAATTTTATTAATGAAATTGATAGTATAGAAATTTAAAATTTGATCCAATGTCCTATAATACTTAAGTAGCACCCTCTATACTATAAATTTACTTTGTAACTTTGATTTAAACCTAAAGATATAAAATAATTAATTTAATTTTTTATTTTTATTATTTAATACATATTTTAATTCATATAAACACTTAATTATATGAATTATATTTAGTGTTTATACAAATATTAAATTATATTATGTAAGATTTTAGATTTTTAAATTATTATTTTATTTAATAGAATATGAAATAAATAGATAGAAAGATTTGTGAGCGGTCGTTTGAAGGTTTCCAAACTTATGCATTATAATTTCATTTGTGGTAACGTGTCAGTCACCGTTTCTGACATTTAGTGGTCTGTATGTTAATATCAGTACAACCGCGAGAAATACTGGTACACTAACTTACATATCGAATAATACACATGGTTAATAATTTTATTTGATAATAATTTATAATATCAATTTAAATTATAAAATATAATATATTTAAATATTTATAAATTATTATTATATTTTTATTTATTATATAATTATATAATTAATATAATTATATTTATCTTAATTATAAAAAATATTATATTTCTTTTAATTTGACAAAGTTGTTACATTCATATATTAAATTAACTAAATTTATTATTTGAATTTTTTATATTTTTAAAATATTTTTTAATATATTAATATTTAAATAAATTTATTTATAAATTATTTTATTTTAAAATTTAAATTTATTATTTTATATTTGAAGATTTAATTATTTAATTAATAATAATTTATATATTATTATAATTAATATATTATCTTTAAAAAGTATATATTTTAAAAATATTTTTATGAATTTTTTAAAATATTTTAAATTGAAACTGTAATAAGTACTAATAAGTGATAAAAATTTTAAAATAAAAAAAATATAAAATATTAAATTTAGTATTTGATATTTAAAAATAATATAAAAATTTAAATAGTAAAAATTTTTAAGTAAATATAATTTATTAAATCATAATTAGATATTATTAATAATGTATTGATATGTATTTAATTTCTATATAAATATAATTATTTATTATATATAAATTATTTAATACATATAAAAATAATTTAAATTAAAATTTATAAATGAATTTAGATTAAAAATAGGGTGCAGATAATTTTATTAAATAATTTTTTAAATAAATAATTTCTATAAAAAAATAAGGATATATAACATTTATCAAGCGATTTAAAATTTAAAAATTAGAAGATATATTATTAAAATTATTAAAATTTTAAATTATGTACCTCACTAAAATATTAAAATATTTTTAACTTTTATTTTTAATATTAATATTTAAATATAAGATAACTAAATTCTAAATTAAAAATCATTTCAATAATATTAAAATATTAAAATTTTATTACCTAAATAAATAAATCAAATATTAAAAATTTGAAATTAAATTAGTATTTGATAATTCAAAAAAATTAAAAATTTAATAATAAAATAAAAAATAAATTAAAAATTAATTATAAATAATTTAAATAAATAATTATTGTTAAAAAAGATAAATATATAGATTTAAATTGGAACGTAATAGAAAAAATGAAAAAATTAAAATTTTTTCTCTCTTAATCTCTTGTGACAAATAAAATATATTTATTAAATAATAACATTTAAGTGAGAATAAGTATTATAACTTTTATATTATTAAGAAGATTTTTATCATTGTGTGTCTATTCAATAAAAAAATCCAACCAAAATTTTTAATGTTTTAAAAATTTCTAAATTATAATTTTTAATATTTTAAAAAAATAATATATAAACAATAAATTTGATAATGGACACTTTTTTAACATTATTGTTAATGACTTAATCGGATAACGACGATTCCCAGTTGTCGTAGGTGGCTTGAGTTGGTTGTCCCTTTCATTTGTTGCTGCTATAGTCACTACAGCCAGCCATTATGGTTGGTACCTTGCCCAGATAGTGGCATTTCACTTGCCCAACTAAAATCCATTATGGCACTAAATGAAGCCTAACTACCAACTAATCACATTCACATCCCACCCCCACTCAGCCGAAAAATACAAAGCTACTTTCAAGTCTCCTTAGTGTTATAACACATTGCATTATGAATCAAATTGACTTGTGATTAATTAGATTTGAATAAAGGATACAATATTCACAATATATTTGTGAAAGGATACAAGGATAAAAATGAGAGATAAAACTTAGAAATAATTGAAAGGAAGCAGAAACTCCCTTTATAAATATTAGACTATCAAATCCGGACACCATCATAGGAAAGCTATCTTAAAGCTAATATTAGCCAGGCTATACCATATTCAATTGAAGATTTTGCCTGATATCAAGTGGCTAGTGCTCTTTTAGAGCATTAAATGTCATGTAAATTGTATGCACTAAACTAAACTAATAAGACAAATAGCATATTATTAAATAGATGGGAGGGAATAAATGTATTAATATACAATGAAAAAATTATATTCATTCCGTTCCTTTTTAATGCATAATGATTAAGGAGTCGAATAAATAGTCTCAATTTTAAAAAAGAAAGTTACATTTTACTCACTTAATATTTTACTAAAATTTAATTGATGCTTGAGTGGTTGAGCATTTACTAGGACATAAAGGGTTAAAAAAAAAACATAAATACTCTCTTGATTTTTTAAAATCATAAATAAAAAAGGAAAAACGAAAAACTCTTGGGATAAAAAAGAATGGTGGGGATATACCCAATAGCGCCCACAACTAAGAAATTCTGTCCTCATGCGGTTAAGTTGGTTTGGTTGGCAATTGAGTGGTTGGCACCTGGTGCACCGAAGGCGACGATAGCAGCAGTGACATGCAATCAGGTGGTGAAGAACCTGACCCCATGCATTTCCTATGTAGCTAATGCAAGGACTATGGCGGCTCAGTGCTGCAATGGAATCAAGACCCTCAACACCTCGGTCTGCCAGGCCTTTTGCAACTGCACCAAGGATGGCGTTAATGAATTCCTTTCAATCTCGGCCTCGCTGCTAGCCTTGCTGCATCAGGTATTGCAATCTTTACATGCTAAAATGCTTGTGGGTTTGCCCTTGATAATGGCAGTTTTATAGTCTAATGTATTAACTAGATAATGTGTGCATAATTAACTGATCTAATATCTACTGTAGGAGAGATTTCCCCAAGATTTCATGACTTTCTACATACTACAGTGCTAACTATTATCTCTGATGTAAATATTTTTTCTTTTGTCTTTTGATGCAGAACTAAGTCAGGTTGTATAAAACCAATTGGGAATGGCAAGTACTTGCTCCTTTCAGGCATCTGTATGTCTTGTTGCTGGTAATTTTTGTGCCCATTCTATCTGCCTTGGATATAAGACAGAGTTACTAGAAGAATAAATGTAAAAACACTTGTTGTCTTTGTGTTGCTTATGCTTGGTGACAACGTTATTAATTTGCTGTGCCTCACGGCTAACATTGGCTACTATTCCTTGACTAAGTAAAAGGGCCCAATGTCCGAATTATAAAGATTGGACCTCGAGTTGGCCCCATTAGTCATGCCGTTCAACAAGAGAGTTCCAATGCAAAGTCACGTAATGGCTCACTGCTATTTCCTCAGAATCAAGGATATAAGAAAAGAGAATTACTAATCATTTGGATTCCATTAGCACTGTCATATAAATACCATATGACAAAGAAACCTGCTACAAAATATAATACAACGGTGAAAATAAATAGTGCTCTTTCACTACCATGAATCCATCACTTATACAAGCATACTGTTTTTCTAACTCAACTCTACCCATAAATCACATTATTTATCTATATCTTTAACAGCAACAACAAATATACACTTAGCTGCACAACTTGTGCATCGCCCGAGGACTTCAAAATAGTTTGATGTGATGGTGATGGCAGCAAAGTGTTTTAAGATTAAAATTTATGGACTGGATATCGAGCCACGAACTTCAGCTGCTAGAGACCTCATCCTCAAATTAAGTTCAAGGGTAAATCTGCAACAAAGGTATTAGTCTTTGTCAGCATCAAAACGGCAGAGGAAGGGCAACTAGTAAGCAAAATGCTATTTGCACTTTTTGCCATGAATGACTCCTACCACAGTTATACGTATGACATAATATAAATCAAATTGATCCAATCTGTGAATAATGGGAGTTGAAATTGTTTTGATTGACTCAGTCACACTCACTGTTTAAATTCTAAAAAGTGTACAATAAATCATAGTAATTGAATTAAAATAAGTTTAACTAACAAGTGCAAGTAATACTACTCAACTAACAAAAGCTATTTTCTCAGAAGGCTTTAAATAAGAGGGGGAAGGAAGAAGCATAGAGATTGCTTTCTCTACCTTAGCTAGGGCAGCCAATATTTATTCAGGTTCATTTGCATCCACACTCGAAATAAGTCTATCCATTTTGGTCATAAAATTATTTACTGACAATCTTAAAACTCGGTTTTCTTCTCTCACGTTGTCCAGCTCTTTCTTCAACTCAGCATTCTGCCCCTCCAACTGTGAATTTAATGAAATCTGGCTTCGTAGAAATGCATTTTCCTCCACTATTTGGCTCATTTTTCGCTTCAGTATGACATTTTCCTCTTCTAACATGATAAATCTCTTTCTTAAGTCATCCTGCAATCCCAAGAAAATAACCATATCATGTGATCGCTCAACATGGATAGATACAAAAGAAAGATCAAGATATAGAATCCTTCATCACAAAACCCGAAAAAAGGATTCTCACATCACAAATGCTTGAGCTTGTGGGAGTCTCCTCCACTATCAGATTTTCAAGATTGACCTCGTGCTCTCTATGCTCTTCTTCACAACTGGTAGACTTTGTGGGAGTTTCCTCCACTATCAACTTTTCAAAATTTCCTTCATACTCTTTATGTAGTTCATGTGAACTGCCCAATGATGAGGGAGTGTTCTCCACTGTGATCGGGCTTTCAGAGCTGACCCTGTACTCTCTATGTACTTCATGACAATTTCCCAACAAAATGGGAGAGTCCTGCACTAAGATAGGTTTTTCAAAATTGTACTTATGCCCTCTGTGTACCTCATCACATCTGCTCATTATGGGAGTGTCCTCCAATATTATTGGATTTTCAAAATTGGCCTCTTGCTCTTCAGCTACTACATTTGAGGTAGGTAGTTGGAGCACTGAATCGACACCAGGAACCTGATGATTTCAATTTTCAATCAGTTGAGACAAAACTATCATATTCATGTATGAGCATTGAAATAGAAGGTTAAAAATGGCAGAAGATAGAATTACACCAAACTTCAACGTGAACAACTCAAAAACTGCGATGGCTCTTATGCATCTCTTGCATTAAATGTCTCCATATCAATCAAATGTAGGCTAGGCCATAATAAATAAATGAACTGTGTCTGTAACTCACCTCAATTGGCGTACATGTTGAACTGTTCTCTGCACTTTGAAGCTCCTTGCTGTCACCTAGCAATTCCAATACCTCTTTGATTATGTCTATTTCTAACTCTTCAGAAGTTGGTTTAAGTGTCCAAATTACCTTGTAAATACAGATAATAAAGGAATTAAAACCCAATTTTTCTTCTGTATTTTCCTATCTTTCTTTTTGGCAATATAAAGGGGGCTTGAGTGTAAAAAAATGAATCTAGGGCAAAATGGAATCATCAAACACCTAATATATTGCTAGCAGCAGCCTCAGACCAAAGCCCAAAGGACAAAAATGAAATGCTTTTGCTACTTCAATCAGTACATGTTATAATAAGCACCAAACTTACATGAAAACAGCAGTAGCTCAAACCAGACATCGATTCCCCCCACCTTCAATATCATAGAAATCCATTGACTATGACTCTGAAAATAAAATTAATAGATTCAATGCAACTTGTCAAGTTACCTGATCGCCATTCAAGTCCGTAAACCTTGAAGTAAACCATTGTCTTTGATGAGATTTACCATTATCCCACCGACATACACGAGGAAAGGTCATATCATAGTCTTGTAAACGAGGCCGAGCTATGTCAAAATGCTCATAAGACCATGTCTGTTCACCATAACAAACAAAGATACAACTTAAAACACGAACACCCAATCAATTTTAATATATATATATATATAGATAGATAGATAGAAAGATAGATAGACAGACACACATAGCACATACGTGCGTGAGCGTGTGTGTGTGTGTGTGTACAGGCAGTTACAATACTTCTTAGCCATCTAAAAAGCTGATTTTCTAAGTTCTAACAGATGAATAAAGCACTCTTCTACACCTTTTTGTTTCTAACACATCTTATTGCTTTTAACTTACAAGCAATCCATATATAAAAAGAAAAGCCTTACACCAGAAAAAAGTTTGTCTTCTTATATATAACTTACAAGGAACTAGGAAGTAAAAGAATGTGCTTGGCCACACACACACACACACACAGCGGAATTGTGATACGTTGAATCTTACTTGGAGAAATACAAGACAACCACCCACGTATTGCACACTGTCTTCTTTTCTCTTGATCAACCAATTGGATAAATCTTCAATAACAGCTGCACCCCAAGCATATTGACAAACATCATCCAAATTTCTGAGAAAAGACAAATAGCGGGTATCTATTTTCCCATTTGAATTGGGGAAAAGAAAAGTCCCAATTGTATACAGTAAGAAAGTCCTTATGAAATCTGCATTGACAGTTTCTCCAAGGGAATCAAGCCTACTTTCAAGCGAAGCTATTGTGACCTTCCTCTTCAATACGGTAGCACCATAATCCTCTTCCAAATCAGAAAACGGCTCGTCGTCTTTTAAAACGACAGGGTTTCCCACTACCCGTAATCCCAAAATCAGTGCAACGTCTAACAGGGTCATTGAAATTTCACCACAGTGTAGTAAAAATGCTTTCTTTGCACAATCCCATCTTTCCATCAGTTCAGCTAACAAATTCTTGCTTAGCGAATGATTGGGAACTAATAACAAATTTCCAAAACCCATTTTCGTTATCGCAGATCTTTGCTCGTCTGTGAGCTGTTGAACCCGTTTTACATATGATTTCAAGGAAAATCTAGTACTGAAATTTTTAACCTGAAGAGAATAAACAATTTAGGAGCAAATTATGACACACCAAGTAGTTTTACAAGAGCAATTATCATGAATTGGGTACAATTTTTACGAATTGTACAGAACGTAAAGTGCATAAATTTAAATGAAACGAGAATTCGAGGGTGAAGAGGATGTACCGGATCTCGAGCAGCAACCAGAGCACTGAGACCAGCGGAAGATAATCTGGTAGATTTCCTCATTGGGTCTTGGATTTCACAAACCTTTTCACAGTCAGGCAGAAAAGAAAAATGTAAGTAGCCAGTAATAGGCTACAGAAAAAATTGAAATATGAAAAAAACGGATAACAGGGACGCTCGCGGTAAAGCTTGCAGAGGAAGCTCTTATTCGAAGGCGCGAAAATGTCAGCTTAACAATGAAAGTCAAATCGCTGGGCCCCACATAACAATTGGGTTCTCTCATCTCTTACGGGCCAATCCAATACAAGCCAAGCCCATCTCCAATTTTCTGTGTCTGACATATGAATCATCATAAAAGCAAAAAACCGCCCGTAAGCCTTAAGCCTGTCCCAAATCTCTTAGAGGGTGATACCATTGGATGCAAGGATTTTTAGATTTAATTATAATTTTGTTCATAGGAGAGACAAATTGATTATTTTGTCTCCAAAATATTTTATTTTAATTTCTCTAATATATAAATTATACTATATCATATCTTAATTTGATAAATTAAAAATTAAAAATCCTAATTGACATATAAAATTTTAAAAATATTTTATGTTAACAATCACTGAAGAAAAATTAATAAGTTAGGATGTTTTCATACTTTGAGTTGATCACGTGAATGACATATTTTTCTGATATAACTAGATGAATTCATCAATTTTTCTTATACTAAATGTTAGATTGGAGTCCTCCAAAATCAATAATTTAAATTTATATTTTATCTGATTTATATATTAGAAAATTTTAAATTGAATATTGTAGTTTAAATGGACTAAAGACAACCCACTTATATGCAATAGACGAAGTTAATTTGTAATTAATCGTTTTTTTTTTGTCATTCTTAATCTTCAATTATTTATCTTCTTTTTTTTTTGGACAAAATAAACATCAAAATCTGTACCATGACCTCATAATACTACATTACTACTTATGCCATGTGGATTGATCAAATTCAATTGATCTTGGAAAATAAAGAATTTTTTAGTTGGTATTAAACCATAGCAAAACGTTTTAAAGATGTTTGTATAGAGTCTGGCAAAAGGGTGTAGTGGGATGGATTTTGGTATTAGATTTAGCATGCTTCATAATTAAGAATGGGGAAAATATCACTTACACTCAACAAATACAGCAAAATCAATCGATAAATCTTGTTCAAAAGCAAAGTTTCCAACAGGGTATTTTCAGATCTAAGGCAATTATTTACTTTGCTTTTCCTAACAATATCTAATTTAAAATGTTAAAATGGCCATAGTTTGGCAAAATGTCCCCCTATAAACTAAAATTTTAAGACATCACTAAGGACCAACACGCAAATTGGAATCTAGTGTCTGATTTGATTTTGAACCTTAAATCATACGAAAGGTATTAGGGTGGCAAGCTAGGCATGCAAGTCCTATGAAATAAAACAGTGATGTCTTTGCGTATCAAACTTTTTTATCCTTAAATTAAACAACAAAGCCTAAAAGCATAAGTTATCTTACTAGTTTTATATCTTTTTTTTTTAAATGCAAATGATACTAAATTATCATGCAAAATGAAGGTTGGCTAATTTACCTGAAACACTTCCAAAATATTCATCCATACTATTTTGATATGAAGGTTATTCAATTAAAAAAAAAACGGAGAAAAGATAAAGGTATTGGGGCGGTGAGTGTGAAGTAGAGTTGGTTGATCTTACATATCAACTTTTGTTTCCTTAAAATAACAACAAAGTCTAAAAGCAAAAGTTGTCCTACTTTTTATATACCATTTTGTAATTGCAAATTCCACTGCATTATCATAGAAATGGAGGTTGGGTAACTTGGCAAGTTGAAATGATACAAAGGAAAATTGTCTATTAAATATCATTTTGATATTAAGATTATTTAACAAAAAGTGAGAAAAGATCAATGAAGGAAAGATATAGAGTAAGTAGGGGCTAAGAAGATTAAAAATTGAAATCAAGAAGTGAGAAGATAGCCTATTTAATTTTTAGCATCTGATATTAAAAATTGAAATCAAGCTTTGTATCAACAAATGATATAAGTACTTGCAAACTTAGTTAATAGTTTTGATAAACATTTTCATTAATAATTTTCTACAAGTTGAGTCCAAAGATTGTATGGTGACTTCACTGCCAGCATATGTAGTTCAAATAAAGCTCAACTTGTTTTAGTTATATCTACTTGGGACCGTTGCATGATGGGAGCCAAGACGTGTAAAGCTCACATGATTGTTCCAACAAACCAGCAATATGTCAAACTTGCTCTCCTAATCACAAAGATTTTGAACATGGTGAGTTAGAGGAGTGGTTCAACGGTAGAAATTCTAATTTATTATGAAGTAAGAATTTTTTTTTTTTTTAATCTAAGAAGAAAAATAGATATAAATTTACAAGTAAGAAATATATATGTTATACTATATAAAATTCCTTGGTATTCCTTAATTAAGAAAAACTCTTATTTTATAAATAAGATAGAATGTCTTTTTTAATTGATTTCAGTTCGGTGCATAATATAAGTCAGAATCCACCTATTTTGTTACAAGTGACATACGCTTCAATTTGCTAAAAACCATATCCTAATTGGCTTTCTCACCCTCTCCATGACTCCATCACATCATTTCCATGACACTAATTAAGAGCCACTAAAGTTTATATTCTGCGAAATGGATTCTCTCTTTTTAATGGTCATATATTAGTGTCATTCTTAAAGAGATATTTTTTAAAAACGACACTGTCTACGAAATTAAAAAGAGATGAGTCAATTACCTCTTTTGTGTCAAAAAGTCTTGAGAAAATTTGAATCCATTTAAATGAACCTAAAATCCAAAATGGCTAAATCAAAATCGAATCAACAAATTGCAAGCCAAATATTCCAATTTGAGCTCGAGGTTACATTGTATAAGCATTTCATGGATTCATGACAATCCAAAGAAAAGAAAAGTATCTTTTCTGTTTTTCTTGTGAGAGAAAAAGTTTCTATCCACTGAACAGTGAGCACCACTGAAAAATCCATTAAAGGAGGCAGGCAACAAAATATCAGTTGGTTTGGCGTGAGGAGCTGCCTATTACAGACAGTGAAGGGGGGAAAGGAAGGTATAGATATTTTTAGGCCGCGTTTTTACTTTTCTTGCTGTCTCTTTTTCTCAACCAGGATACTTATCTGCCAAGTCTGATGTCAAAAGCAAAGTTTGGCCAAATGAGAATTTGGCAACTCAGTTTCCACTATTGAGCTTTGCTTCCTTAATTCTGAAAGTTACATGCATACGGGACTAAAGGCATTTTGCATTGATCCATGCCTCCCACTCCTTGCCCGGCCATAATACAACCGTAAAATCAAAGAGATTAGCAATCGATTTGGTACCAAACTGACTAAAATCACAAAAATATCTTAATCATGATTAGGTAGGCAAACCAGCCATCATTATACCTTCGCTCAACTTCTTTACTTTTAACCATTTTTTCTATATTTAATTTAACTAATTTAGTTATATTTGTTTTTATGCACTCGGTCAGTGTAAACGTAGCAGTGTCTTACTTAAACCAACTCCATCTTTCTTAGTCGGCATATCACTTACTCCTGCAGAGACTTGACTTGAGCCTCTTTGAGGACAACCACAGCTAGCCATATAAGTTGCACTTGGACCCTTTTCTCACAACAAACCTCATCCCTGCGGGAGTCCCTCTGCTTCTACTAGCTTTTGGAATTAGGATAACAGAGAGACTCGTCATATTCAGATCACCAGCTAGTGTGACCTTGCTACATAGCAAGACTGAGAGGCAGGCAAAGGTCAAACTGCTGAAATTTCTCTACTTTATAATCTCAATAATCCTTTGCATTATTGCTGATTTTTGTTTCCAAGAGGAGACCAACCAGCAGAGAGAGGACCATTTCTGATTAGGAAGCTGGGAATCGCCAAGCAGAACGGTCCCTACTTTGGAAAACAACCGGTTCCATCTTTTCTTTTCCCTTATCCCATAGACACAAAAAGATGCCTCTCACCTTGTTCTGTGTCCTTTTCTAGTCGAGACGTGACAGCATAGCAATTACAAACCAGTTGGTACCCCAGAAGCAGGAAAAAAAGGTAAACCACTATCCATTCTCTCTTATCACTGATTTTTTTATCCTCCGGAGCTCAAACAGAACAAAACCCACCAAAATTCACAGCAGCCAGAGCTTCAAATTTTCAAAAAGACTAATCTTTCTTCCCAATATTAGTATTGTTACCTCATAAACCAGTTGGTATCCAAGAACTAGAAAACAGCACCATTACTATTACCCCCTTCTCTTTCTATCTGAATTTTTAGCCTTCATATTCCAAACTGAAGAAACCCCATCAAAATCGAAAGCAATCAGAGCTTCAAAGTTTAACAAAGACAGTTGTTTTTTTACCAAGACTTTCTGGGTTTGGTTTGCTCAACCATGCAACTTCAACCAGTGGTTAATATGCATCGCCGTCTTCTAAACACCCCGG
Source organism: Saraca asoca (assembly GCA_026873985.1). Taxonomy (NCBI): domain Eukaryota; kingdom Viridiplantae; phylum Streptophyta; class Magnoliopsida; order Fabales; family Fabaceae; genus Saraca; species Saraca asoca. Next base: position 29,588 of record JANHAO010001029.1, read on the forward strand.
AGTTAAGCATGCCACCTCCATACGGAAATGGAAACAAGACCCGCGATTCGATCATGAGCGATGCGAATTTCGACACCAACATGGTGATTATCTTGGCGGCTTTGTTGTGTGCATTGATTTGTGCTCTTGGGTTGAACTCTATAGTACGTTGTGCTTTGCGTTGTAGCAGAAGATTTTCTACGGAGACACCAGAACAAACAGCTGCTAGGCTCGCTGGAACGGGGCTAAAAAAGCGAGATTTGAGTCAGATTCCGGTGAAGGTGTACGGAGTCTCCGGCGCGAATATTCCGGCAACGGAGTGCCCGATTTGTTTGGGTGACTTCGAGAAAGGAGACAAGGTACGTATGCTGCCAAAATGCAATCACGGGTTCCATGTGAGATGCATAGACACATGGCTCGTGTCACATTCCTCTTGCCCAAATTGTCGCCACTCACTGCTCGAGAAACCAACGAATCCCAATGCGACAAGTCAAGGGGTCGCCGGTGCTGTGGCGCCGGGAAATGGGTCCGGCCGGGAATCTAACATCGTGACAGTTGTCGAGCAGGCGAGTTGAGAAGAAGGCGGTGCCTCACGCGCGGAAAGAGCAATTTTTTGTGTGAAGGAAAAAAAAAAAAAGATTAGAAATTTGGGTTGACATTAGCAAAGTTAGTTAATTTGGTGTGGCTTGAGGGGTTTGAGTTTCTCTCAGCCAGCCGTTAGCAAATACGGCACCACAACTCGGTGCTGACTGCTGATTCCAAAAATGATTGTATTTACCATTTTCAATTGAAAAGCTACTCCCTACAACAGATTATACTGCTCTTTATTCTTCTAACATGTTAGATTGTTAATTATCTTTTTAGGAAATATATTAATTAGTCTTTGCTCTTGGAAGCTAAACTAAATTAAATGAGTGTGCAAGCAAAAATCATTTATTGGTTGTTTAATAATAGTGCTGAAGCTGAACTCAAGGTGGATATTGGCAGAATGAAATCAAAAAGTGTGGCTTCCTGAATGCCTTCAGATTCATTTTGTCTTACCTTTTCTTACGTATATCCTATCCTATTTTCTTGGATCCCTAATGGACCAAAGTAATTGCTCTGTCTTTGCGGTCATGCATTAATATCATAAATATAGTGAAAGCTGAAGAGAAGCACAATATAATATAAGCAATTTTCATATTTAAGATCATGGTTTTTAAAAAAAAAAAAATCGAATTTAATGATCACAACAAAAAAGTTTTACCAAACACTAAATTTAACACTAAAATTAGTGTTAAATTCTAATACTGGAGTTTTTAGTGTTATAAAACACCCGTTTTTTAAATTATAATGATATTAATCTTATTATTGAAATTACAATTACTTCCTTGAAATTAACTTTAGTGCATTTTGAGTACAAAAAAAAAATTATAGCATAGAAAATTTACATTACAACATGTTGTTGATATTTTTTAAACCATAAATATGGGTTGACAAAAATTCAATGGATAAATTCAACTAATAAGAACCTGGTTCATTTAGGATTGAAGTTGTTAGACCAAGGCACCAGGTCACCAGATGTGAACTCAGGTCGCTGGTCAACAAGGATCAAAATAGCAACCTCAAGTCATTGGAGACAAAGCCTAACTCGTAACTCGAAGCAAGTTTTCTCAACGATCAATTCAAGAAAATCCGTTCAGTTTTCTATTTTAATGGGAACCCATTATTATCCGTTATGTAATCCTAATTAATTCATGATTCTTATCTATAATTGATTTATATTCGAACTATAACACTCCAACCATTATAAAAAGGGATGAAATCATTGTATAAGGGACAAGGAATCAATAGATACAAATACTCAGCAAAACAATTGAGAAATAAAATAACCGTGGACATAAAACATTGCATTCAGCCGAACCACATTAAAAACTTTTGGTGTTCCCCTATTCTTCCTCTCTCTTTTTTACATTCAATCTGTGATTTGGGGTTTCTGAACTTTTTGCTTGATTGAATTCTCACGTCAATATTTTGGCGCTAGAAAGAGGGCTCTAAACTGCATTCTCCTTGATTTTTCGTTCGATTGTGATGGCTAGAGGGAGAACCACTAGGAGTTTAGACGCTATAGTTGACCAACCTAAGGGTTACACGGAACAATAGCGGGATGCTTTACCAATAGGAGGCCTAGTTCTTCCTGCGGCAAACACTTCCACCGTCCCCACCATAGTTGTTGTCGCTGGCATGCGCTCATTGGCTCATCGCCAACCTGTTATTATTTTTGGGATTGATGGAGTGCAAGTGTGGCATCAGCGTCATGAAGCACTTGATAACACGGTAAAAGAGCTAGTTGAAATGGTTAGGGCGCTGACTCAGGCATAAATCCAGGGCGTGCGAAAGTAGGTTGAAGTTATTGTGCCCAGAAAAGTACTCTAGCAGCCACGTAAAGGAGCTCGAGAGGAGAGGTCAATCAGGGAAAAACTTTAGTGCGATCATTCAATTTGCTCTTTCAACTTACGGCTAAGATCGGAGGTCCACGAGCTTACGAGGATGATAATGGAAATCATCAGCGACGTGGGGATTCGCATCGAGTTAAAGGCTTGAACAATGCCAGTTAGGGACATATCTCAGATCAATATTTGCTAGGTCACGAGCATAGAAGAAAGCATAGAACCTCAGATCGGCACTCCTACGACCAGGGAAGTACCACATTCATCATTTTGTAATGTTATTCAGATATTTCAGATATTAATGAAAGCAATCAAGTTTTTCCTTATATTCTTATGTCTGTGTTTACTAATTTTTGATAAATTTTTAGCAAAGTATTATATAAGAAGGTCTAAGTTCAGGACTACAAAATCGATAATCTCATATTGCGCCTTATTCTTCCTGAACCTCATAGGGTCAGTGGCGGGACACTAGGTCCAAACTGGGAGGGCCCATACATCATCAAGTAAGACTTGAGAAATGGAGCCTATTGATTAACATTTGAATTGAGTTGAAGTTTTGCGAGCTTAGAATACTGGACATCTGCTCACCCTTCTAATCTGGAAGCGAGCAATTGCCCTTCTATTCCGAAAGTGAGCACTCGCCCTTCTAATCCGGAAGCGACCACTCGCCCTTCTAATCTAAAAGTGAGCAACTAGATCCGAACTGGGAGGGCCCATATATTATCAAGGAAAACTTAGGAAACGGAGCTTATCGATTAACATTTGAATGGAGCTGAAGTTCCACAAGCTTAGAATGCTGGACATTTGCTCACCTTTCTAATCCAGAAGTAAGCACTGGTCCTTCTAATCCAAAAACAAACACTCGCCCTACTAATTCGGAAGCAAGCACTCACCCTTCTAATTCGAAAGCGAGCAATCGCCCTTTTAATCTAGAAGTGAGCTCTCGCCCTTCTAATCCAGAAGTGAGCTCTCACCCTTCTAATCTAGAAGCGAGCACTCGCCCTTCTAATCCGAAAGTGAGCAATCATCCTTTTAATTTGGAAGCGAGCACTCATCCTTTTAATCCAAAAGCGAGCAACTACCCCTCTAATCTGGAAGTGAGCACTCAACTCATGCCAGTTGAGGTGCATTCATAAGACCTACTGGACACTCGACTCGTGCTAGTTAAGGTACATTCATGCAACCTACTAGGCACTTAACTCATGCTAGCTGAAGCACATTCATGCGACCTAAGGGGCATTTAGTTTGACATATTTGCAAAGTCATGGTTTGCTATCTAAGGTGCATTCATGTCAACATTTTGAATTATCGTATGCAATCTATCAAGCATTCAACTCATCAAAAACCTCGTTCACCAAGGAAAATGTACATATGAACATTCAAGAAATGAAACTCAGAATTACAGAAGTCTAAATGATAATATGGCAGATCAGGCTTTTACCAGCAAACTACAACTTCCAGTCTGCAGATCACATTGAGAGTTGGGGGCTAATGTTATGGATATTTTTGAAACCATACAAATGGGCTGGTAAAAGTCTGATGGACAAGTCTAGCTAATAAGGACCTAGCTTATTCAAGATTGAGGTCGCTGGACCAAGGCACGAGGTCACCAGACACAAACTCAGGTTGCTGGTCAACAAAAGTCAAAGCAGCAATCTCAAGTTGTTTGGAATAAAGCCTAGCCCGCAACTCAAAGCACACTTTCTTGACGATCAATATAGGGAAATCCATTCAGTTTTCTATTTTAATGGGAATCCGTTATTATCTATTGTGTAATTCTAATCAATTTATGATCCTTATCTATAATTGATTTATATTCAAACTGTAATACCTCAACCATTATAAAAGAAAATGAAATCATTATACAAGGGATGAGGAATCAACAGATATAAATATTCAGCAAAAAGACTAAGAAATAAAATAATCGTGGACGTAAAGCATTATACTCGGTTAAACCACGTTAAAAATTTCTAGTGTCCTCTTATTCCCCCCTCCCCCCTCTCTCACTCTCTCTCTTACATTCAATCTGCAGTTTAGGATTTCTACACTTTTTGATTAATTGAATTCGTACGTCAACATAACATAAACTTACTTTAACTTATATAATAATGTAACACCTTCTTATTCTCGTTTTAACTTATTATATTTATAATATATTTAATTAAAATAAAGATAGAGGGTTAATAAGAGTAGAAGTTGATGTAATTAGATTTCTTTTATTTTGTGAAAGGAAATGCATTAAATAAAACAACTTAGTCCAGACGGAAGCAAAAGATGGCCACAGATGATCCAAGAAACGTAGTTCCCCTTAAGGCGGGAAAAAGAGAAAGATACATAATGAATAGAGCTGCGGAAATGTAAATGATAGTCGGTCTTTGGTAGTTAGATAGATGGATTGCCCTTGGCACATGCATTTGCTTTAATGTAGTGATCACAAATGCAAGCGTCATGCATTTATGTCTTGAAAAGAAGTTGCATCAGGCAATGAAAGAGTAATTACATTGCTCTAACTGGGAAAATGACGTCTGCCGGACATATTTCTACATGCATTTAGACTTTGGCAGTCGAGTTTTAGCATTGTCTTCATGTGTAACATAGATTTACACCATAAATTTTACAGTGAACATAGTATTTTTCATACTTCTGATATGTAATTTTTCTTAATTTTATCTTTGTGTAATTTTTTTAAATTAATTTATGAGTAATGTAAATTTATTTAATTTCGTCCTTCGAATAATGTGTTGTTCAATTTTTTAATGAAAAACTTTTGTGGAAGTGGAAGGTTCAAAATTTATGTGGCCTGACCAATTACTTAAAAAATTATCTTTCCAATTATGCAATTGTTGTGCTTTGGAGAAAGGAAAATGATATGCTAGTATAATATCGGTTGGATCTCTTCTTTTATTGCTAATAAAAAAAATGACATAATTGAATCTAATTAATTAAAGAAAGAGTAAATATAATCAATTAATTAGTCAGATTATATCAATTTTAGATTTTTCAAGTTAATTTTTTTAAAAAATTTGAATAATATATTAATTAAATGATAAAATTGGATAAATTAATATTACTTATAGATAAAATTGAAAAAAATCACAAAAACAAAATTAAAAAGAATTATATATCATGGAAATGAATATTTATTCTAAATTTTATATCTTTTTTTCGATATGTATTTAAATTTTAACAATAAAACTTTTGCATTATCTTCGCACCTGTGATAAAAGGGCGGGTCGAATGTACACGTACAGTAATCTTTTTATGATTCTGATTTAGTAGATTTTTTTTTATGATTTTTATTTAGTAGGTATGACGTATTGTGAAAATTCTCAAGAAAAACTATTCTCCTCGAAGTTTGTCAAAAAAAGTCAATCTCCAACTTTGACTTGGCTTGCATATGTAAAGTGATGGGCTTACCACCCTTCATGTGATAAAGCCCCACTACAAAAAAAAAACATATACATTAGCGGTGGTTACGCAGTGCATATAGCGGCGGTTAGAGTTGTTGTTGAGTAAATTAGCGGCGATTAACATAACCGTCACTAAATACATCGTCGAATTAATATTAAAGGTGATTATAGAAAATCGCTAGAAAGTGAAATTTTCGTAATAATATAGTTAACCGCCGCAATATTTTAGATTTTAATTTTAGCGACGATTCGTTTAACCACCACAATGTTTGGATGGAAAGTCGTTACTTTTAATACATTTAAATTTAATGACGGTTAAGTATAGTCGTCGTTAATTTTAGTTCATTTAAATTTAGCGGCAGTTAAGGAACCGCCGCTAAATTTTATTATATTTTTTAAAAAATTTCATACCATTCTATCTTGTTTATTTCTATTAGTTAATGATACTAATTGTCCCTGTAAAATATAAAAACAAATTCATAGTACAAGAACAATAATATTC
>JANHAO010001030.1:0-35468 GCA_026873985.1 Saraca asoca
AGCCTTGGAGTCTTCATCAAAGTTGTAGAGCACCCTCTTATCTTTCCTACAAGATAAGAATCAAGTCAATTGGATATGTATAGCTTAAGATATTTCTAAAACACAGAAACTACTTAATTTGCTCGAAAATGCAGAAATTTGTTCTAATGAACCAATTAACACCAAATACAAAATGCATCTAAACTCAGCTGCAAACATGACATTTTAACTCTTAAAATGCTAAGTATGAGGACAATTAACTATGTCAAATCTTATGTTATTAGTTTTCTAGACCTGGGATAATCAAGATCATGAACATATATGGAGTTATCATACACATAACTGGAGGTAAATTATAAAGAGTAACTATTATTGGTCAAGATAAATACGATGTAGCTTTATGATTGAATGGAGTGAATCCACTAGAGCACAACCTAAGTGTTACAATATAAGGATCGACAACAAACTCTAGATAATTTTGATCAAATTATTTCCAAGCTTCTCAATCTAAAAAATGACACAAATACCTATCTTCATTTGATTCTCATGATGTCATCTCATAAGAGAAGCAAACTTCATTAAAGTATACAATCTTTTTCCTCCTAAGAATTAATGTAGATAATATATTCTCTTGAATGGAACTTTTTTGCCATTATGGCCTACTCTTCATTCCTCATACGAAGGCAAACATAAGTTCTATATTTTCTTTCAAATTTAGCCTCCTTGTAAAACAATATGCACCCTTTCGTACAATAGTTTATTTTTTATGCCCTAATCCTAACTTTTTCACTAACGTCCTTGTTTCATAAAAATTAGGAGGAACAACATTTTTAGCCAGTTATGTTTTGGTCATAAGTTGCATAATCTGACCAAAGGAATACTGTGATAAGTTAAAGTTAGATTTTATGCTTAACATTCTTACTGCTAAAGAAAATTTTGAATGGTTACTATACAATCTATCCATAATGTTTGGTGTGCATTTTCTGACATATCATAAACTATTGGGCTTTCTTATTTGGAAGCTCTTCCACATTGTGTTCCAAATGATTTGTAGCATATGGCCAACTAGCATCCAACACAATTTTTTCATATGTATTACTTGATTTATGAAAACTCTATGTCACACCACTAAAAGACTCTTCCTTTTTTATGGGCTTCTTCTCACTATGATCAATCCACCACCAATAATCATACTTAAATCCAAATCAACCTTAACTTCATCAGGAGTTAAACATTTTCTACATTCATGGTTAAAACATAGATACCTTATTCGATCATCACGTATATAAATTAGTTAAGTTTTTACAAAATTAACAAGTTTTTCTAGCCCATTAAGAAACTTTATCTTATATCATCTAGTCATGGATGAAGTCTGTCATATAGTCATGGATAAAGTCTATCATACATCCACCTGTAATGTTTTAGACTTTCTATATTCTATTTTTCAAGTTTATATTGAAATATATATGTTAAGTCTTGATATATGTAAACATTTATATACATATTTTCTTTTATTTACTAAATACTTTCAAACACGTACAAACCCTAGAACAATTTGTCAACATTTCATCCTAACACCCAAAAAAAAAATTTGACAGATTTCTAGCCATTTGCTAATCAGATAAGATCCTATATGCAGAAAATTCGTTAATGGTCCACATCAATGCGGCCTTCATTGGAAAGTTTTGCTTCATTCAAATGTCATACATTAGAACACCATCACTCCACAAAATGAGTAACTCATATATCAATGGCTGCATAAGCACATCAATTTTACTCTTTAGATTTTCTATATCTGCAATGATAAAGGTCAGGAACATATATGAAGTTGTTATACACATATTCGAAGGCAAATTGTAAGGATTGATTATTACTAACTAACATGAATATGATGCAACATTATGACCAAATGAAGTGAATCCATCAAAACACAACCTAAGTCTTACATTTCGAGGATCAACTGCAACCTTTGAGTACTTTTGGTCAAATTATTTTCAAATTTCTCCATCTAAAAGATAACATAGAATGCCTATTTCCATTTGATTCTCATAATGCCATCTCATATAAGTAGTTAACTTCATCAAAGCATACAACGTTTGCAACCTAGGGATTAAAGGTAGATAATGCATTCTCTTGAAGGAAACTTCTTTGCTATTCCAGCTTGTCCTCCACTCTTTATACCAAGGTGACCCACAAATTCTACATTCTCTATCAAATCTAGCATCCTTGTAGAACAACATGTACCATTTTATGCAACAGTCTATTTTTTAATACCCAGATCCTAACTTCTTCACTAAGTTCCTCGTTTTATAAAAGTTAAGAGGAATAACGTTATTAGACTGGTGTGTCTTGGTCTTAAGTGGCATAATTTGATCAAATGAATTCTTTGGTAAGTTGAAGTCTTATTATCATATTCTTATTGTTATTGGGCTACACTTAATTTGAATATTGAAAGGTGTTATGCTTTAGCTAATCTTTATTTTAAGATAGCTGAGAAATAATAACATCCATTGGTGTTGTATGCTTGCCACAAGTACAATAAGGACAGAGTACGAAGCTTTGCATTGTACTTGGTATTGTTGAGGTAAGTTATGTAATATAGCATGCTCTGAACTCACTACTTACATGTGATGAGTCATGGCTTCACTTGATTCTTATTGGTGAGTTTTGAATCTCTTAATTTTCCATATAGTGTTAAATGATTGGAGCACAAGTTCTCAGGCTCTATTGTGAAGCTAGCAATGATTTTGCTTTATTTTATGTTTCTTTAAGCACAAGCACGATGTGTGTGTGATTAGATGCCACAATAAACTTAATGAATCTTTGATAAAATATTTTCCAAAAAGTATGGAAAAAAGCTAGTATGAAAGAATTGTAAATATGTTACGGTGGAGAAGGGAAAAAGAGGAATATTAAATTCCAAAATTTTGGAGGGACGAATAAGGTGATTGGAGGAACAAGGATAAAGAGAAATGCATAAAGTTGGATCAAAGTAATAAGGAGAAATATTATAAATAATAATTTAAATGACTTGATATGCTTTGAATTTAAATTATTTTGTCATTTGAATTATTTGTTATGAAATTGCAATTTGACTATATAAAGTAACTTAGGATTTTTATCTCATATACATTTAAAATTGCTTATTGTTCATAAATCATGCCCCAAGTACAATGTTACCTCCCAAAATGCTAGTATACGAAGACACTTGGAGCATAGTGGCGGCTGGCCTATGGGGATGATTAGGGTTAACTTTTTGTTGTATTTTTAGACTTGCACAAGGAATGCATAGTTTATGAAGTACGGATGGAGCCCTTGGTAGGACCTAATACACCAACCCTAATTGACTCTAGTTACTTTTATGGGGTACTTCAATAGTTTATATATATATATAGTATTTATGTTTGACGGTAGACACACCTGAGCAATATTTTTTTGAAGTAGGGATCTAGTCACTAATTGTATATATTTGGTCCCTATAGACTCAATTCTTATTAAGTGCTTTAGTGAGGTTACCTGTTTGTGCCACAGTGGCAATGGGAGATGGAGTTATTGATTAAGAAGCTTGGAACTGAGTGTATAAGGAAAATTCTTCAGGTGACATAACCACTATCTTAGTTTTAGGTACAACCTTGGAATGTTCATTAGCAGTAGCATGAGAAAATTTCTATTGATGGGCCTATTTTCCTTGAAGTGTAAAACAATATCTTTTATATGCCTAACTTCCTTATAGTAATCACATTCACAAGATTACTTGTATCTCTTCCTCCATCTCAACCTCCTCTAGTACTTGCATGACCACCTTTATTATTTTCTCCCTTAAAATTATATCCAACCAATGCAAAGGAATCATTAGAAACTATACTTCCTTTTGATAAATCACAAGTAACACAATAATTTATGCAACACATCCTGCAAAGTTAGGTTCTTCGAGCTGATCAATATCTGAGACCTTATTGTACTAAATTTAAGCCTCAAACCAAATAAATAACACATTACAGCCAATCGTTCCCTTTGAAATCATATATCTTACGTGTTGACTGTCAATTTTGGTAATCAATCAACCAAAGATTCTTGCTAACCAAACTACTATAAGAGGTATGAAAATGCAAGAAAACAACAAGAGCAGGGAAAACAAAATGAACACAAGAGATTTTTAATGTGGTTCAGCTAAAGCCAATCAGCCCCTAGGTCCACGGTGGTTTATATTTGATGTTATACGGCTATTTCTCTGTTCAGACTAGCAAAGCAATAATATAAGTGTTCTCTCACTATTTTGATAGAGTTTTTGCTTGTATTCTTTTTTTGACAATGGTTTTCCCCCTCTATTTGCAGAGATAGGGGCATAAGAGTAATTTGATAAATTGTAAATCTATCTTATTCATTGCATTGGACAATAAATGCTAAATAACTCACCGTTAAACTGTTGAAGGCTGATGTGTAAGTTTTAATGGCTGATCTGTCAATTAGGAGTATGTGCCTTTGATTGCAAACAGGACTTAGGTGTTCCATTCCTATGCTCAGATTACTCATTTGGTGATCTGGGCTCGCTTGGTGCATGTTGCGAGCCAAACCTCGTCTTCCATAAGCCGAAGCTATTGCCTTGACTCATCCTGCAAACTGAGCTTGTCTTTAGCAAGTCAGGGATTTTGACTTAGTCCTGTCCTATATCTTAAACTTGCAGCTGGCAACCTGATGCCTCTATTCAGTGACCTCAGGCTTAAACGAGCTCAGCCTTTTCCGATTGGATTCACCTGTTGGGCTTTTACCAACCCATTTGCTGGATCCCAAATTCACATACAACATTAGCCCCTAGCTCATAATTCATTCTATGAATTATGAGTTAAAATCTGCTAGCAAAACTTAACCTACCATGTCGTCTTTTGGCCTTTTGCATTTTTAAGCTTCTTATGTAAATTCACCTCGCTGAAAAAGGTTTGAAGCAAACTTTGTAATGTTCTTGCTTGATTCTCTAATTGTTTCATAATCGAGTGTTATATAAATTGTCGGGGATAGCATAAATAAGTTCCTACAAGACTTATACAGTTAAGAAGAATGCACAGTAAGCCAATTAACCTCAGCTAATAATAAATCATGCTATACCTCAGCTAGTATAAGTAGGTCATGCCATGACAATCTTGTTGCTCATTAGGTAGATGTGCCTTAGCAGGGTATGAGTTTATCATGCGAGGTGCCTTAGCTGAGAAGCTGGCAATGGATTCAAGTACTAGAATGAGCTCTGGAGGCTTCAATTGAAAAGTTGGCAATCAATTCATATAGTAGAATAAGCCTCGAGGGCCTCAGTTGAAAAACTGGCAATAGATTTGAGTATCGGAATAAGCTCTAAAGGCTTCAGCCAAAAAGCTGGCAATAAATTTGAGTACCAAAATGAGCTCTAAAGGCCTCAACTGAAAAGCTGGCAATAGATCTTAGTACTAGAATGAGCCCTGAGGGCTTCAGCTGAAAAGCTAGTAATAGATTTGAGTACCAAAATGAGCTCCAGGGGCCTCAGCTGAAAAGCTAGCAATAGATTCCAGTATCGGAATGAACTCCAAAGGCCTTAACTGAAAAGCTTGCAATAAATTTGAGAGGTCGCATGTAAGTTATGCCTTGGCAACCTTGTTGCTCGATGGGTGTCTGATCATATGGTCGGGCCAATCTCATGGCTGAATAACTGGCGATCTTATGCCCAAATATTGTAATTTCTCTGGCCTTGAAAATAACTCAGTTTTAGATGAGAAAGGTGAGAGCTCACTCCCAAACAAAAAAGGCAAGAAGAAGTCTAGCATTCCAATGCTTGAGGGGTCTTAGCCCCATTCATATCAAGTGAAGAGTTTGGCTCTTCGACTCGAGGAATGTTAACCCCATTTATATTGAGCAGTAAGATCCGTTTTCTTGAAAATTTGTTCAAAAATCAATAAATATATCAATTTGAAGGGGAATTTTTATTTACATATGAATAATACAAATTAAAAGAAAATCTAAAAGTGCTTGAGCTGCTATTATTATGATTGTTGGGGCTATTGAGATCCCTGTCCAAGAGATTGCATCACATAGTATCTTAAGCAACCTCTTCGGATCAAGTCTTCAATTGCATCTTTAACTACTCGGTATTTCGAGGTGTTATGTCCAGCCTCATCGTGATAAGCACAAAACTTAGCCATATTTCTAAATATGCTGGGAGTCATTATGGGATTAGGCTTCCCAAAATTCTCCCTATGCCTTTCTGTGGCAAATATCATATCTTGGGTGTCAAATAGAATGCTATAGCTATCAAAGCAGTCTCTACCACTTTCGTGATTACTCCTCTTTTGATCAAAGTTGTTTGCTTCATCCTTATGGCTAGACTTCTTTGGGCAAAGATCTCTTTCCATTTAATTTGTTTGGTAACTCGTTCATAGAACTCAATGAGGTCCCCCATTAGAGACTTGTATATGCTTTTATAAAGCTTACCATCCTTACGAAGTCCTGCTTATATTGCAATCAGGATGCTTTCATCTGAGGGGCTTTCCACATTGTTGACTTCATGCTTGAATTGGGCAATGTAATCTTTCATAGATTCATCATTTTGCTGAAAGACCGTTGTGAGGTGGCAAGATGGCACGAGCTACCTTTTCAGCAATTTGTACTGATTGATAAATTTCTTTTAATATTCTTCCCTGCTGCCAATGTTGCGAGTTAGGAGGTTCTTGAACCATGCTCAAGGAATGTCCCCTAGTGTAACTGGGAAGACACGGCACTTGACCAGAGGGTTAATTGTTTGAAGATCCATCTAAACATTGAATGCGTCCAGGCAATCATATGGAACGCTATCCCTATTATATTACGGAATCGAAAGGATTTTAAATTTACAAGGAAGAGGCTACTTCTCTATCTTGCTCACAAATGAAGTCCTTTCCTCATAGTGTTCTTGGCTATTCTGAGTTCAAGGGCACTCCTCTAATTGCTTTACCTTCCAAAGCAACTCTTTTACCATTAGGTCGTGTGTCTCGGACCACTAGTAGGAATATTGCTGGCTCTTCTTGCTTTCTTAGTTGTGGGAGTAGTGACCTGAGGTTTGTCTCTGGTCAAATCTATTCAAGTTTTTAGCTCAATACGAGCTCTTAAGTTGAGGGTCATCATGATCCTTACAAGCTTAGTGAACTTCTAATCTAGTTTGAGAGTGGGAGGAGCGAGCCGAATCAGCATGTCGAGGTGTAACGGCTTCTACTAGCCTTTGTGTGACTAAGATTTATGCTTACGTCAGCACTTTCATCGCTTTAATTAGCTTGTTCATTGTATTTTCCAGGGCTTTCTGGTTTTGGTGCAATGTCTGCACTTCATTAGCTTCTGGAATAGTGACAGCAGGCTGATGACAGGTAACCAGGGGCAAGCCAATGGTGGTTCCTACAGTAGAAGTGTCCACCAACTGGTTAACTAGAGTGTTTGAATTTCTGACGGTTCTTCCTCTTGCCATTGCAATTGCACAGCAAACCACAAAGAGAGAGAGAGAGAGAGAGAGAGAGAGTAGTTTAGCCATCCTTCTAGTGCCAAAATGTTGATGATCAATTTTGATAATCGATCAACTAAAGGTTCTTACTAACCAAATTGCTATAAGAGATGTGAAAATGCAAGAAAACAGTAAGAGCAGGGAGAACAAGATGAACATAGGAGACCTTTAATGTGGTTCAGCTAAAGCTAATCGGCCCCTACATACACGATGGTTTATATTTGATGTTTTATGGTTATTTCTCTGCTTAGACTAGCAAAGCAATAGTATAAGTGTTCTCTCACTATTTTGACAAAGTTTCTGTCTGTATTCTTTTTTTTTTTTACAAAGGTCTTCTCCCTCTATTTATAGAGATAAAGGGTACAAGAGTAATTTGATAAATTATAAATCTATCTTGTCTATCGCATTAGACAATAAATGCTAGGTAACTCATTGTCAAACTGTTAGAGGTTAATGTGTAAATTTTAGGAGCTAATCTATCAATTATGAATATGTGCCTCTAACTGCAGATAGGACTTAAGCATTCCATTCTTATGCTTAAATTACTTGTTTAGTAATCTGGGCTCGTTTGGTGCATACTATAAGCCAGACCTCATCTTCCGTAAGTTGGGGATTTTGACTTGGTCCTGTCTTATGTCCTAAGCTTGTGACTGGTGACCCGATGCCTCTGTTCAGTAACCTCAGGCTCAGACGAGCTGGGCCTTTTTATGGTTGGACTCGCCTATTGGGCTTTTTCCAGCCCATTTGCTCAATCCCAAATTCACATACAACATTATGTATTACTAGTGATAGGCAACAATGTATTCACAATTTCATATAATTGCTTAAATTTAGTGAAGTGCTTAGTTAAAGAATCCTCCTTTTGCTTAGCATAATAAAAATCTTGGGAGACTTTATAGAAATGAGATAAATCTTATTTTCCTAAGTATAATGACTTTAGATAATTTCACAATTCCTTCACTGTGTTACAATGAGTTGTGATGTCATCTATTCTTGTCTCCAAAGTTCTCTAAATCATATAATACAATCTCTTATCATCTCTCCTCCACTTTTTTTCTCAGTCTCATCATCAGGTGGGTTATCAATAATATGATTTTCCATATCAACACCAATAAGATAATCTTCAATAGCCTTTTTCCATTAGGGATAATTTTTTTCATCTAATTTTCTATTTATAATTTTAATGGGTGTAAAAACAATTTCAACAATCATTGATCTTAATGTTGTTGTTTCCTCAGTCATTGAAACCAGAAATTATCATGACTAACCAAATTATAGCCAATTTTGACCACTGAAAGTTGATTTCCAGAGTAGAAAAAAATGAACAGTACTATCACTTTGAACTCAATTGAAACTACACAACTTGTTGCCACACCCGGATAGCCTAACTATTTTAATGAAACTCAAACCATAGAACTACTGCTACACTTGGACAGCCTACTACACTTAACGTTGCCCTACCCTAGTTGTGTTTTTTGCAAACTTGTGACCATTACTAGGTCACTCATTATAAATAAAAGGACAGTTTAGTTACCACCACACAATCATGATATAAGGGAAAAAATAGATGAAGAGAGAAGGAAGAGAAAAAATGATCAAAAGAATATTAAATTTAATTATTCTTTTTGTGATTATCTTGAAGTGCTCTCATTACCATGTTAACAAAGGCACAGAAAGAATGTAAAGACTTAACAAACTTGTTGAGGTTGCTAAATATATATATATATATATATATATTAAGTCTACAAAAATGATAAAAAATAGACTAAAATACTTTTAATAGAAAACTACATTCTTACTAACGGAATCAAACCATGTGACAATCCTATTATTCCATGGGTTAATCTTGAAAGATGGAGAATTACTAGAAGATTCAGAATGATACAGACAATTAGTGGAAAAACTGAACTACCTTATTATCAATAGGCTTGACATTACTTTTCCAGTAAGTGTAATAAGTTAGTTCATAAATTCTCCAAGAACCTCTCATTAGGATGCAATCATACAGTCAAGTGTAGAATCTTAATATTGGGCTATGGCTTATGTTACATTTAAGCTTATGTGGATTTCTCACCTTCTTCATCAACCTGGAGTTAAGTTTTCCAGAACAATACGAATATGGTGTGAGAATCAAACTGCAACTCATATTGCTACAAATCTAGTCTTTAATGAACAAACAGAACATATAAAGATTTATTGTCACTTTGATAATCTGAAATTTTAGGAAGGGGTTATGACTTATGTTACATTTAAATTATTGTATCTCGGTCAAGTGTAGAATCTTAATATCAGGCTATGGCTTATGTTACATTTAAGCTTGTGTGGATTTCTCGCCTTCTTCATTAACTTGGAGTTGAGTCTTCCAGAACAATACAAATATGGTGTGAGAATCAAACTGCAACTCATATTGCTATAAATCTAGTCTTTAATGAACAAATGAAACATATAAAGATTTATTGTCACTTTGATAATCTGAAACTCTAGGAAAAGGTTATTGATCTCAGACATATTAAAATTGGAGAACAATTTGCTAATCTATTTGCTAAAGCACTTCCAAAAAAAATGGATTGATAATATTTGTAACAAATCAGGCATGTTTGATATCTATGCTCCAGTTTAAAGGAGGTGCTAGTATAGGTTAGTTAAGTTATAGACCTAAATAGGTCAATGAGTCATAAACCTATTTTGTATATATTTTTCAAATATAAATAAATGTATATGCCTCATTGTAGAGCATGGCTTTACAATTGTCTTGCTATTAACATGCTGCAACCTACATTTGTAAGAGGAAATTTTAGACTATAACTTACTTGTAATTACCAAAGTTCTGCCAATAATAATAAATGTATGTTACCTATTGAAGCAGATCCTGATATTTTGGTTGTGCACAAGTTGAAGGTCATCACCATTGCTAAACAAGTCACTGCAATGTTTCATTCATTTCTCAACCAATTTAATTTTATTACTATCAAGCCCGAGCTTAGTTTGATTCTGGAAAGCATCTTATTAAAGAGTTAATATAGACATATCTTGAAAGACATTTAAAAAGCTTATGAACAAATTTCTTTTTCACTTCCACCAATATCAAACACTTAAATGGACAATACAAAAATAGAATTATAATCAACCATTGCTTTATTTTCATTTATACCAAATATCAAATACTTATAAACAATACAAAAACAAACCTATAATTAACTACAAGCATAGACTATAACGTTCCAAAATTTATTAACTTCACAAATGAAAACTCAATTATAAATGAAATAAAAATCACAACCTTTAAATCAAAATCCAACAATTATCATTAGACTCAAAAAATGAAGAAAAGCTTATCATATAAGCATCAAAACCAATATAACCACAAGAAATAAGTCAGTCATATACTTATTTCTCTTCTTGTTATAGAATAAAACAACAACCACAACATCAATAAAAGGACAAATAATAGCTACAACAAGAAAAGCAATATCATTGATGGCAACCAAAAAAGCAACGGTGGCAATAAAAACAAAGCAGTAGTATGGTTGAAAGGATCGAGCAAGATGATGAAGAGAAAAGTCATTGTCTAATAGGAATTTCAACATTCAAGGTGTCAATTGAATCTTCTTTTCTCAAAATGGGGATCTGGGTGTTCAGAAAGATATTGAAATTTCAAATTCCCCCCATTTAGGTGGGATTGTAAATCCATCCTATTTCTTTTTTGAAATACTCATTTAAAATTCCTTGTACTTGTAAAATTTCTATTTTAACTATCTAAACAAGATAATTGATTAAATGAGAATTTAAATACTCTATCAAAATACATTTCCTACTTCAATCCCCCGTGATCCAAACATGTTATAAAGGTTTTTGTCCTTTCCTTTAAGTCTACTAGAAGGTCCCATTGTTGTCACATTTACTTGTCATTACATGTCCCTAACAAAACACCTTGAGATATTTCTGTAAAGCCATAAAGTATTGAAAGTTCTCATAAATTCTAGGCCATGATAATAATATTTGTAAATTGTTGAATTTCCTACCAAGCTGCAAATATTATTTTTCTAATTCAATAACATGAAGAAAGAATGAAGTCCAATGGAAAAACATCTTTATGCCTACCATTTATGTCTTATTATAACTCGACATCATTATAATGCATGGATCCAACAAATACAATACAATACCAAAATATAAATCCTTTCATGATGGAAATGAAAAAGAAACACTAAATTATCTTTTTATTTACTATGTTTTCTTCTTCATTCAACTGATATTCCTTATCATCATTGTCATCATGCTCATCAATGTCTTCATCTTCACTGCCATATAAGCTACCTTTAGGAAATTTGCTCAGCTCAGTCAAACTGTCTTGCTCACTAAGGAACTCAAGCCCAAATTTTATATCACAATGTTTAACTAGAAGCCAACATAATAGTCAGCCTTCTTTGTTTAGGTAATGAAGCTCATTGTTAATGTTGGGAGTAGCCATTAAGGTCATTTGCATCAATTAACCCTAGAAACATGTGAATTCAGTATTAATTACTCATTACAAATAAAATATTTTCCACTTAAAAATTAGGCAAGGCTCTACTTTCACCCTTCTTCCATTAAAAGAGTTCATTTCCCTCATTAGGAATTAGAGTTTATCTATGGTAATCTAGTCATTTTCATATTTCCAAGTCAGAAAATGCCAATGTGTCCACCTGATGTGGCTTCTTTTTGCATAATGGCCAACTATGGTCATATTTCAATAAATTTTAACAACTGCATTTATAAACATTTCAATAAATTTTAACATTATTGGCATATGCAAGGCACAAAAGCATTTTCCTTATTCACGTGCACAATGCAAATATCAACCAACTTAGTGAGTGCATTGCTATTTTCTAAACCACATGATGGCAATATGAGAATGACCTAAACCACAAGTTAGATACATTATCGTTTTCCTTTAAAAATACTACAAGAAGCAAGATATAAGTCAAGCACACTCCATTTTTTGGAGCAAAGGAAATCTAAGGAAGCTTAACATCCTAATAGATATAGCAAGCTTCCCTCTCTTTCCTTCCCTTATCAATTCTCCTTACTTCCAAAGATGTCATTTGTCTCAAACCTTGGTCGGAAAATTTTTCAAGTGATGAAAGTTAGACTAGGAACATCTACAAGAAAGGACCATTGCATTTCTTAAAAGTAACATCACAAGCAAAATACATATAGAAACATGAAATCCCATATTTTTTCATAGCTAACCATGAACATATGTTGGTTATCTAGTCAATGAATACTATCTTAAAATCTTGGAAGTTTGATTTTAATTGTGAAGGAAATCCTTAACACAAATAATTTATTCATAAGATGCTGACAATACAAGTCACCAATTCTAATCAAACCAACAATCAGGGAAACATTCCCTTATAAGGTAAAACACCATGTCAAATTTATCTCACTATAGATTCAACTCTAGTTTACTGATTCCAACAACAAACTCTTTTATTTGAAATAACAATATCATAAATTATATTCAACAGTTTTATAAAATCACTATAACCCAAAATCATAGATAGTTACAAAGAAATCTTTAGAGGATCTCTTGATTTAACAATGAGTTATATAAATAAAACAAAGGATTTAACATCAATGACAACCTCATTTCTCCTGTAAAAGTGTTTTCCAACCCTACCAACTATATAAATCAATGAGAGCTTCCTTCTTTATATGAGGCTTAAATAGAAACATACAATTGTGAAGAGGCATTTTGCTTTCTCTTTGTAAAGCTATGTTTTAGCAATAACAAACATCAAAGAGAAAAGGAAAGAAAAAGAAAGTAAAAACAAATATAGGCTGAAAGAAACAAACCAAGTTAGGTTTCAATTAGGTTTAAAATAGGTCTAGAAAATGGAACCAAGCAATGAGTAATATTAAATGGTTAATGCTACAGAGTAACTCACAGATAGCTCCATAAGTCCATAATTAGAATAAATTTCCCAATTGCTTTTAAAAGAAAAGTGAGATGGCTAAAAGTAATGCTAAAAAAATTGTGATAACTAATCCCAAGACCCATACTATTTTTTACCACCATCTCATCTCACCATTTTGATATAATTTTTTTATTTTTAACTTAATATATTTTCATTACAAATATTTATTATTAGTTTATTTAATAATCTAGCTATTTATTAATTATTTGATTTATTTTGATAATTTGTTGAATAAATAAAAATAAATCATAAATTGATTATAATAAATATTATGATATTTTTTCTATTTAAAATATGCACAAAATAAATCTTACTTATTGAAGATTCTCTATGTGACAATTTATTTGGAATTAGAAATAGATTTGTGTATTGCATAAATTGATATTACAAATAAAGTAAATAATTATGTAATGAAAAAACATCATTTCATAATTTTTTATTTAAAATTATTTATTGCCTAATATTCTTATGTAAGTGAAGATATTGATTCTCTTGTGAAAATTGAAATCAAAATTTAGTCACTTGTGTTAAGGTATTATTGTTCCATTCCAAAAATTTTGTTTAGGGTGAAACCTTATTCCATACCTCATTTTGCGGAGCCAAAAATCATACTATATCTAAGTTTCACTAGGGAAATTTCCAGGATGCATTATAAAGGCAAAACATGATTAAAATGTTATTTTAGTTTCTCATATATGCAAGTTTTTTCAATTTGATCCTTATTTAAATTTTATTCTTACTTTGGTTCTTCACAAATTTAATTTAATTCAATTAAGTTCTTTTATCTTTGTTAATAAAATTGATGAATTGAAAATCTAAAATTTAATTCGATACCTTCTAATGCTTTTATAACACTCTCTATATCATAAACTTATTTTATAATTTTAATTCAAAAGTAGGGATATAAAATGATTATTTTAATTTCTTCTTTTTATACAAGTTATGTTTGAACATACAAACATTAAGTAATATCATATAAGATTTTAAACTTTTAAATCATCACATTATTTAATATGATGTAAAATAAATGAACAAAAAAACTTGATTAAAAAAATTGAATTTATAAAAAATTAAATTAAAAATAAAAATTAAATATAGATTAATTTAAAAAAATTTGCATATAAGAAGAATATAATTAAAAAAATTGAATCTATCAGAAATTAAATTAAAAACAAAAAATAAATATAGATTAAATTAAAAAAATTTACATATGAGGATAATATAATTAAAATAATTGAATCTATCATAAATTAAATTAAAAATAAAAATAAATATAGATTAAATTAAAAAAATTACATATGAGAAGAATTAAAATGATGTTGAAGTCAATCAGAACATTTTGATCCCTAAACGCCATGTATGGGCCAGCTTCTCCACGGGCTGGTCCGTTTAGGTCGGGGCCGTCCGTTCTGCATCACTACCCTGATGTCTTTCGCCCACACCACATAGTAGTCAGTTTTCACGACGTCACCGTCCAAGCCGTCAGTAGTTGGGCCGCGCCTTCGGGCCGCCTACGCAGCCACCGCTGATTCTCCCGTACTGTTGTTTTACTGGAGTTTTTCGTGCGTTTAGGTGGGTTTGTTCGTGCTTCTCTAATTTTCCTCTTTTTCTTTCTGTTCGTTCGCCTTTCGTTCGATATTTATTTATTTTTTTCTTGTAACTTTTTCATTTTTTTTCCCCTCCTCCCCTCTATTTTAATTCAAGGGAAATTAATATTTTGTTAAGAATTAAAAACCCAAATGAGTATCTTGATAGGGATGCTGTACTTCAAGGATTAAGGAGAAGGATCCAACAAATTGGAAGTATAGATACTTGCTTCAAGCTTTTTAAGTGTCTTTCTGATGCAAATTTCATAGGAACTTGTCTTGTATATCCATCTATACATAAGAAAATATTGTAGTTGTATTGCAAAACACCGATTTTATTAGTGCTTGCTTAAATTTCTAATTTGTGTAGTTTCTACTATTGCAATATGTATGAAAGGAATATCTCTTTTGGCAGAGCAATGGTGAAATCAATATAACTGTCGAATCTTTCCTCAGCAAAAAAGAATAAAAAAAGATTACTTGTGTATTTTGGGATACCAGAGTTTGGTATTTATATTTGGTATCTTACGTCCATGATCCATCGAGGTAAGGTAATGCCCGAAACTTCCCATCATCACAAGTCTTATCTTTTCTGTCCCAAAGGCTTGAAGGCAAATTTCATCTTCTCTTCAATTCTGTCTAGGTATCTAGCAATCTTAGGAAGGCGTGCTGTCGGTTTGAAGCATCCAGTTGTGTCCAGCCTTAGCAAGCTGTATCCCAGCCAAATCTTAAATTCAAAATTAAAAAATTGATGGATACTTTGAGGATACGTATTTAGGTGTGTTGTATGAGTTACGTTCTGGATATGTGAATGACACCAGTAAAGCCCCCTTCTCCCCAACCTCAAGTGGCGCGTACCTGTGCTTCATAGGCCATGGTTGCCTTTGAGTGTTGTTTAGGCTTTCAGATTATAATTTTGTCTCAATTTATCTAAGAGGAGTATCCTAATGGTTCACATGTCTTGTAAGGTTTTCTAAAGTGACACTTCCTACTAACATTTAGCAGACCTTGCATTAAAATGTACATGCAATAAATAAATGATACAATATAATAAAGAGATCTATAGAAATGGCATGACTGGTTATCTGTATGGAGTAAATGATAATTGGATTGAGATTGAAAGTCAACCTATTTAATCTTCTTACATCCTCCATTACTAGGTTTTTCTATCAAAACATGATGCAAGTGCCTACCTAGATATTCAGCTTATAAGTTTGAATAAGCTATTCAGTTTTAGATCTTACTTTGAGGTGCTAATGATTCTACTCCATATCACACAATGTTGCAGTGGAACCTCTGTTTAGGTCATAATGGACATAAAAGAAGCTGTCAGGGACATACTTCCTTGGGATGGCACACTCTCTTCAAGTGATTTCCGTCTTGCTGCATGTGCTTTCTCTGAGAAGTGGAAAAGGTTCAATCCTGCTCTTCCTCCATGGTTATGGGTCCCATGTCCAAAGCGTCATTTGATTTCTGCATGTGAGGTTGGTCTTGTCAGATTTGTTTTACAGTCAGTGCTTCATCAGTTCGTACTTGGCAACTTTCCTTATTTTGTTCCCCTTTCCGATTTCTGGTCAAACAGGTGGAAGGATACTTATCACTGGAGAGCATATGCCTTCTCAAATTAAGTGAGGTAATGTTAGTGTATGACTAACCCCTTGAAATTGCAGTTGATGTTAATTACAAGATTGTATTTCTCATGTACAGGAAGAAGAGGATGAAGGAAGTTCAACAGGGAAAGAACATAATAATCCCCTGGAGAATGAAGAGCCTGTTGATCATGCCACATTAGTATGTATGGCCTAATTGGTATTCCTCTTCTAGCTTACAAGTTCTCATTCTACTCTTGCCTAAAACAATAATGTTTTCTTTTTATAAGGTGCAGAGCAATTGTCATGAAGTAAACCACTATGATTTCCATATAGTTTACAGTGCTTCATATAGAGTTCCAGTCCTCTATTTCCGTGCATACCATAGTGGTATGTTCACCTTTATATCTTCTTTTGCACAGCTTGTGTATAATAGTTATCTTATTGATATGTAATTGTGTTGTTATTATACTATTAGAACACGATATGACCTTATGGGTGTTTGTTGCAAACTTAGGCACATGAAAACACCTCAGTATCTTGTTATACATGAATACGGGAAAGAGGCCAACTAAATCAAGAATCCTATTCCGGTGTGTTTGAGTGAGTGTTTTGGAGGAGTGGGTGAGACAACGCCCACCATTTTCAAATATAATTGAAGCTGCAGTGGAATTTGGGCACCAAAACTTCAAATTCTATCACTTAAGTTGAAACTGTTAACTTTCTTGCATATACGAAGAAATTTACCTCTTGGTTTTATAATTCTTCTATTTTTATTTAATAGTTCCAAAAAGTAATACTTTTATATGATTTGAGATGCAGAGTTGCTGTATCATCTATGATATGTCTGCATTTTTTTATGCTACTATATAATGTGAAAATCTTTTATTAGTAAGTTATGCAAAATTTGTTACTGAAGTAATGATGATCAGAAAATGATGTGTCCTTCTGTTTGATTATGTAGATGGACAACCTTTACTATTTGATGAAATAGAAAAAGACCTTCCAGGTCACTCTATGAAGTTACTTTCAGAATCCAAATGGACATTCATAACTCAGGAGGCAAGTAACTTTTTCCCTTGTTTTATTTCCTTTATCTTTTTTGATGAGTATCAGGGATTATTATAGAAGATGAATATTGTTTATTATATATTATATATTAAGCCTTGTGAGGCCTACACACTTATGGAAGTTGATATGTCTTAATCCATTTCCTTACAAGCATGGCACATATATTCGAAATCTTAACCTCCCTCCTTCCATGATATGAAATATCTAATGTGGCTCATAAAACATCAAAGGCGTTGAGATGTATATGCAATCTACTGCATATACCAGCATGAGTGACAGAGTTGTAATTACCTGTAAATTGTGTCAATGTCACATTTGTGACACATTAGCATGACCCATACCCGTTGATGCATGTTCATAAAATCAAAAGGTTTTTCTCTCTCCCTCTTATCGCAGGGAACTATACAGTTAGGTTCCAGTTTGGTTCATAGCCGCATTCTATAATAGAATAACTGTAGCATGCTTGCAAACACTATTTTCCTATTTGGCTCTAACCATTGGATATACTCTCAAATGATTTGATTACAATATATCATAGGAGCATCCATATTTAAACAGGCCATGGTACAAATTACATCCATGCGGTACAGGTGAGTGGATGAAGCTGCTAGGCCTTGGTGATACATCATCAACTAAAAATGGTTTCATGATAGAACGATATCTGGTTTCATGGTTCTCTGTTATTGGGCAAGTGGTTGGTCTTAAACTTCCTTTGGGAATGCTAGACAATGTAGTTGCTAACCACTCTTAGATCTACGCAAAGAAAAGGAAAAATACCTAAGCACAGCATTTGTCTGAACATTTAACAATTGGAAGAGTGCACAATTTTAGCAGTGCCATTGATGGTTGGAGTTTTGAAGCCGATGATTTTGGATATTTCTGCTAAGTGGGAACTCAATATGACTTGTAAGTTAATTATTTGCACTGAATTGGAAGAATCTAAAGAATAAAGTATTTTGTATTAGTGTATGTAGTTTTTTGGGTACATTTTCTTGTATCCTTGTCTTTGTCTTGAACGCCATTTGTATATCAAATATTGTGTAATAAACATATCATGTGATTATATTAAATAACAATATGGAATAGCTAGCAATCACACAATATTAAGGAAGAGCATTTTTATCTTAACAAAAATCCGCCAAGGATGCAATTGATGTCATCTATTTTGGCTCTCCATCTGTGATGGTTTACTTGATACCACATAAGAAGCATTCATTTCATAGAATTGATTTACACACTGGAACGAAGATATGCAGAACTAATGGAAATCATAATTCACTGTGTCATCAGCTTTAATTAAGAAGTTACCAGCTCTCTGGCACAATTGTTTCTCTCCATGCAAAGTTCACTCGACAGCAAACAAAGCGAAGATGATAATTTAACAGTAGATTACCTTGTTCATTTCAATATTTGGTTTTGGAACTGAATCATCGGCCTCCAATTTTCTTGTAATAGTAGCTGTTAAAATTTAATGACTTAAGAAACAGCTAAATCATTGTTGTGCTAATGTTTCTTTCTTTCTTTCTTTCTTTCTTTTATTTTTGTTTTTATTTTTTTGTGGATTATTCCCGGGTAGACTCTGGTTTTATTATTGTGGAGGGACTGAATTAGATCACTTTCAGAGGAGTGAAGGACTGACACTGATACTATAATTTTATTGAGAACCAAATTTAAACAAACTTCATCTATGAGGAAATAAAACAGGTTTTTAGTTTCTCTAAAGAAAAATCATTCAAGACGGAATAATTGTACCTCAAACTGCCATACTAAATACCACTGCTTCTACATGGTTAAGCGACAAAAGAAATGGTTTTTCCAGAACTGGGAAGTTTACTGACATAACTATTACAGATACGGTAATTTTTAACTGTATCAGGGATGCATTTACACTTTTCCCACACAATAGATCTTCCATAATTGTAACCTAACCTCCTTCAAAGGTCTTCCATAATTTTATCCTCCTTCAAAGGTCAAACCAATGCATGAAATACAAATTTTCTCATTTCTTTGTGATTTTAGGAACCATAATTAAGAGTTCTGATGAAATGAACAAGGAATTCTGTATTACCCTCGGCACCCTTGAGAGGGGACTCAATCCACCCTTTACAGCAGAAACCAAAATTCTCTACTCCCTTTATAATTTTCTCAAGAACCTGCATCACAGAATTCAGTCACTTATTAAAGCCTGTCATGATTAACAGATACAGCTGCAAATCTCAGAAATATCTGTATGTTTTCATTCTTTACCCAATTTTACAGTACATGACGTGTTTCTGCAAGTAGCCACCAAGTGAAAAGAACAGCAGCCTTAATAAATAAACTGGCGGCTTAAACTGAGGCCTTTTGGCCTAATAGTTATCATTCACGCTAGGCTTGGGGAGATGTAGATCCCGCGTTCCATTCCCACCAGAACATAGTAGGTCGTTTTCCCCCTTTCCCTTATGAAGGGACCCTATGTCCCTCTTCCCTAGGTCATTGACCTCCTCCGGTACCAAGAAATTAAGGTAAAAAAACCGCAAGGCTGACAAACCAGGCTTGATGTTTGTGGTCCTTCTGATCCTTTCCTAGTATTATATTTTTCCCTTTTTCCTTTTCTCTTCCTTTCCTATAGTCTCGTATTTTCCCCCATTCCCTTTTTCCTATCTTTCTAGGGCATGTATTACCATTTATTTAGAGAATACAGATCATGTATATGTGAATGTGGTTTCAGTAAAATGCTTGCTTTAGTCCTTTAAAAGCTTGCTATACAGCAGTAAATTCCCCTATGTTGCCTTGATTAATAAATGATGACTAGGCATTGCAGTCATCCACAACAAACTGAAAAAAATTTTCAAGTATTCAATATATGAAGGGCCCATTTGAGTTCTGAGCTTCTTTGCTTCTGCCTTCATTCAGTTCATCAAACTTGTTATGAACTCATGAACTCCAGCATATGCATTTAGTAAAGTAAAGGGGAAGACTTAATTTGCAAATGAAAGTTGAGTGCTTGTTTGGTATAGATATTAAAATCCTCAGTAATCAATTATAGGTCGAATAATTGATTGTAACTCTTTTTAAAGATGTTTGGTTACACTTGTAGAATCTTTCAATAATCAATTATAGGTAATAAGCCCAATTAAACAAAAAACTATTCTAAGTAACTTTTATTTTAATCGGGATTATAGAAAGAAAAACATTCAAATTTGCACCCATATTATCCCCACTTTTTTCCTTTTTTGTCATAATTGTCATCATCTCAACAAGGGAAAAAATGCTCCTATTGACTATTGCTTTCTCTTTCTCAATGCACTTAGTAATTTAATACTAAAAAGTGATTTCTCTATATATCATCCAAACAAGAATAGATGATTTATAATCAATTATCAAATAATGTTACCAAACATATAATAGATTTTTTATAATCAATTACTAATAATTAATTATGTTTATAATCCATTATTCCATCAATATACCAAACGAGCCTTAAGACCCTTGAGTCAATCAGGCAAGAAAAAACCACATACCTCTTGATGGACATTGGGATCTTTTACTATGCCACCTCTTCCTACCTGCAAAGGAAGCGATAATCCAAATTAAGATATAATTCAATTTTGTTTTATGCAAATCCTTTTCACCTCAATTTTTCTCCCATATGATATTAATGGTTCTAGTATCGCATTTTGACTTTCCCATTAGCTCTCCATGGAATACATTAGTGACATCTTCTAGCCATCTTTTAGTAAGCTAACACAAGAAGGAAAGGGGGGGGGGGGGAGAGAATATCATTCCTGAAGAAGTTTTATCTTTCCCTCCCCAATAATAGCCAAACAAGGCTCCAAATCAGAGTAAGGAATATCGAATTGTCTCCAGTGTTGCTGCTGCTGCTGGGATGACCAAAGGCTAGTACAAGGAACTTGATTCCATACCTGTGATCTTTGAGCTTCAAATTGCGGCTTAACCAAAGTTACCAATGCTGCATCTTCCTTCATGACATTGACCACAGCAGGCATGACCTGTTAAATGAACAAATTAACCAGTCACTAACCAATAAAAAAAAAAAAAAGAGCTAAACAAACAGATACCTGCAAAAAGGAAAATTAGGACAAAGAATGTCTTAACCATGATAATATCTCATATGTTTTCCCCTTCTCCCCTTTCCATAAGGGTGGCCCATTTAATGCCCTTTTAATCATGAAAATAAGAAAAGGAGTGCATGAAGATAGAAGCTTCAGTTAAAAGATACTAATCAGTAAGTCGCTCCCATGACATGCTGGTCAAATATAGGCTCATGTACATGTGTACCAAAAGATCCCTAGAATCCTACAAATTCATGATATATAGAATGCATAACAAGAACTAGCTTCCACAAACAAATAGAAAAAAAAAATTCCAAGTAATTCAAAGAAGTTTTAAAAAAAAAAATGTAAAACACAAGTATAATTGCATTCATTAAAGGAATTTATGGACATACAGTATTGCACTAGTACCATGTTTACCCTTGTTAACAACTTACCAAAAGAATCGAGATAAATGACAGGTCTAGAGTCACCAAGTCAACATTTTGTGGGAGTCCTGGAAGATACCTCAAATTTGTCCTTTCTATCACTGAAACACGTTCATCCCGACGAATTTTTTCTGCTACCTAAACAAGTATAACCATCACTGATAAGAGGACCACCAATCATCAAAATGCATCAAAGTAGTACAGTTGAGTTGATGGTTATAGCAAAATCAGAAATGTACATAAATTATATAGCACAAATCCAAAACAGACAAACTCAAAAGACATGTTTCAACATTCTTTTTTGAACTTACAAAATTGGATAACCTATTCAGTAAAATACTTGAGCCCAATAGATTTCTTGGATTACTATATTTAAAAATTAAAATGCTTTTGAATTCCAAATTGCAGAGAGCCTGGAGATTATATGCCATTGGTATATGCTCAACTCTATACATGAAACAGATCAAAAGGATGGTTTGTTTTATTCTGGAGTAATATCTCTGGAAATTACACTTCAGATTCTTTTTTTCTCAAGTTGACAGCTCTTTCCTTTTTCCTGTTTTTTTTTTTTAAACTATGGAAAGGAAAGACAGAGTACAAGATGAATTAGAAAAAGATATTCTCCTTGAAAAGAGCTGAAAGAATGAGAATAAATATGGCAAACAAACTGTAAAATGCAATAAAGCTCTCCAATCTCTCTTCATTTTTGTAATAGTAGTGCCTTTAAAAAATCCAAGAAGATTGTTATATCCGACAACATCCCAAAAGACCTCGGATTAAAAATACAAGAAGAAAAGTGAATTGTGATTAAGACAAATACTTTTCATATGCACACATCATTGAACGGCTGAAGGCACCATCAAATATCTCTCATATGTTTGGGTTGTGGTTATCAATTTGATAATTTCATCTACCTACTAATAGCTTTCAAAGTTTCAATATATTTGTGCAAAAAAAAATAGTTAAGTTGATATGTTGGCCTGTCTTTATTTGCATAGCAACGGATGTTCTTCATCTGACAAGGACAAGGTTGCAATCCAAAGTAATCCTCTGACATCTCTGATTAGTGATTAGTGATATGTGCTTAGGTTTACTATTCCTTGTAAACGCAAGGAAATGAAAAGTAGCCATCGTTGAGATTTAAGAAAAGAAAAACCAAACATATTAAGAAATACCTGTCCATAACCTACATCAACTCCATAAACAAATGATGCACCATACTGAAGTAAGCAGTCAGTAAATCCTCCAGTTGACAACCCAGAATCAAGAGCTACTTTACCAGCAACATCAACACCAAGCTGTTCAATGGCAGCTTCTAACTTATGTCCAGCTCTGTGTTGGCATAAAAAAGCAAAACAATATTATGGTGTCTTTGAAGTTATGTCATAGACAAAATTTTCTATCGACGGAGCTTGACGGCTTCACCTACATACATATTTGGGAACTTCAGCCATTATCTCCACAACAGCCTTTTCGGATACCGGGGTACCAGCTTTATTTATCACCTTTCCATCCACATATACTTTGCCTTTATCACATATGTGATTAGCTGTTAGTGATATATTATATTTTTTTTTCCAAAACATCTGAGCATCAATTAGGATAGATTGCAAAAATTAAATGTGGACAATAATGTATAATTAAATTAGTCTCAATCTTTCAAATAACACTTGTATCAGGAAAGAAGGAATTCAGCAGAAAAAGGCAAATCTATGTATAGAAAGAACCAGTAGAGAATCAAAACATGAGCCTCACAACAGTAGCAGGTTAAGCTTGCCCTTTTTCCATGCATATCAGTTCAGACTACTAGTGTCAGGTTTACCATTATATAGTTCATAACTGCACATGAATGACTTAGAATGAATGCTGAAGAGAAAGTAGAAATGACTTCAGCGAAAAATGAAGTCCAATGGAAATGCTAACACAAGAAAAGTTAAACGCATGACAAAACTATTAGGATACATGTGATCTAAATTCAACTGATTACTGTAAACTGAGTTGCTCCTTATCATGGCATCCATATATAAACAATGCAAATAGAAAATATTTACCTTGTAAAATCCATGATTGGATGTAGGTTCTACTGTATTGCTGAAATCTTTCAAGACATATCTCATCCAGCCTCTTTTTCCTGATAAATAAAGAGAATAATGTCTTACAAGAGTATGCAGTATGCACAAATTGATAAAACTCATTTGAAAAATTTTCAGAGTATCTCTTTGATGGGATTAAATATGAAAGTAAGAAACTAATTATTAGAAAGGAAAAGAAGGTATAGAGTGGAGATAAGACATATTGCATCATGTTAAAGAAAAACCAAAAACTACAATCCACAAAATAACAAAAATCATAGTCACATTGATTTGAGAGACCCTACACCAATTGCAGAACATCTAGAATCCTAAATTCGTCATTTTATTCGATAACAGAATAGAATTTGGATAGTCTTTGGTTACAAAAAGCTCAAGAGATCCAAAAGACTGATAGAGATGTATGTCAGAACATGCTTTTGGTTTTTTTTTTTTTTTTTTGGGGGGGGGGGGTGTATTTTGAATAAGATAAACAAGTATTCCCATATAGTTAGTCTGGCATTCTAAGAGATAATGTAACTCCATAGTCATTTGCTTTATTTTATTGGAAAAATCACTGTGACATAATGACGGATGCAAACATATCCATTAGTTTAGTCAGCCAATATTCAGTAGTCAAACAAAACAGTGGACAATTACATTTCACATGAACAAACGTAGTGAACTGTGAATTGCTAAGATGTGACATGAAAGCTGGAGCAGGGAAACCTTACTTCCTAACTGGTTGAATCTTTTCTGATTTTGCCGTAGCAAAGCTTCTAGAAGGACTTGGGATTTGAGCTCTGACCCATCTCACTAAAGTAAATTACAAGTAAAATTAATAACAAAAGAAGAAAAAAAAAAAAAAAACCTATTAGTGCAGTATAGATATTTCAGGATTGAAAGCTTCACAGCTTGTTTTATCGACACTGAATGTGAAAACCAGACAGATTCAGAAAATTTGTTTCCTTGAGAGGTAAAAACACGAAACCGAGATAGTATGTGAACTTTTGCTTCACAAATGCACACAACAATGATTCTTGTCAGATTGATAATGACTCGATAGAATTATAAAGAAGGAGTACCAGGGAGCTTCGGAAAACTAGATTGAGAAAAGAAAGGTAAGACTTTCTCGCCTCCCAAACAGCGTGATAACGTAACGTTAAGCTTCAGAAACTGTGACGCCATTTTCCGTTCTTCTATCTATCTTCCATAGCCGGAACTGAGAAGGTCACCGAAGCCTTATGGAACTTAGAAGGTCAACTGCATGATATCTGGATCCTGGTTAAATCTGCAATGCAAGCCGGTGGTTGGGCCTCAAGATATGCCAGAGCCTCCTTCATATGGGCCTATACTGTGTTTCACAACTGAGCTGTGTTTAAAGAGCCCAACTTGTTGCCCGCTCAGGCCCAACTGAGAAGGTAACCGTAGCCCATATGAAGTAGTAAGCACACAAGGATCAAAGTTGGCTTTCCAAAGGAAAACTCTTCAAAAATGTATTGTAGATTAATTAACATCCACCTTTCAACATCATTCGTTGATTGAAAAAAATGGCAAAACTTCCGCACCCAAACATTTTCTTTGTAACATTTTAATTGATAGTTTCAAAAGATTGTACCACATATTTTAAAATATTGATCCCATAATTTTTTTAATGTTTATCTACCAATTTATAATATCATCCAAAAACTCCCCATAATATATATATATATATATATAAATTTTATTCATTGACACAATAAATTAATTGTCATCTTGACTCTACAACTTAATTAAGTCGATTATCATCATAATTCTCCAATCCAATCAAATCAATAAATTAATGTCAATTATAATTTCTAAAACTAATTACAGGGAGATTCAATATTGACACAATACTATATTTAAAAATTTTCCATTTTTTATTAATAAAGTTTATATTTCTATTAGGTTGATAACCCTACAATCAAAATAAATTTCAAAATAATACAAAAATATTTCCCTTTCATGTATAGTTAAAATAAATATTAATATTTCATTATAATTATAAAAAAATATAAATCCATTACAATTAAAGGTAATTAATATTTTATTTTATAAATATATTTAAATTATTTAATTACCATCTAATTGATAAGTTTATCTTGGTCACATCATGAAAATATTATTTTTCTATTTATAATGAAAATAAATGTATTTTATTATAATTTTAAAATAAATAAAAATTTATTTTTTTCTATAAATATGTTTACATTACTTAATAATCAACTAATTAAAATAAAATAATTACAAATTATCTACGTTGATTGATTAAGCAAGACAAACGAAGGGTATTGATTCAATATTATTTTAAATAATTAAGGCAAAAAATGAACTTTGATGAACAGTTAACATGGTATGATTTTAAATATTTCACATGATTGGATAAATAAGTTGGACTTTCGTTAAATTTAAAAAAAAAACTTGTGATGAATATAAATTAAACTCTAAAAAATTACATACTTGCATATCAAGATGTCAAGAACTTAAATCAAGATATTCATTTACTATATGATTTATCCAATGTTCAACTATTTAAATGTCTAAAATATGATTGCCTAAGATAATTAATAATGTATTGAAGTCTCAGCCCTAAAAGAAATGGAGTTTGAATTTGATTTATTATTAGTGTAAAATTTTTTATACTATCAATTTAAAAAATGCATCATGTCACTCAAAAATAGAATAATTCAATTTTTTACCAGGAATAAATGGCATTTGGTTCAACATGTAAAAATGGAAAGGGAATGAAATGAAATAAGGAATAGTAAGAATAATAATAAATGTTACCTTGTAATTTGCTTAGTTCAATCAAGGAATGGAAGCATATTGTTTATGATTCTCTTTCTTATTATTTAGTTGAGTAGTGGTCTACAACGATGTATGGTGATCAATAGTAGTAGATGGTGGTAAATAAAAGTCAATGATAGTAGGCAGTAGTGGACGATGGTTAATGGTGATATGTGGTGGTGGTAGTGGACGATGGTGGCAGGTGATATGTGGTGGTGGCGGGTGATAGATGGTGGTGGCTAGTAGTTAAGAATGGTAGATAGTAATAACCAATGGTCAAAAGCAGTAAATGATGGTGAACGGTGGTAAAAAATAATAGGTAATAGTTGTTAGTAGCAATAAGTAATGGTATGTAGTGGTCAACAATGATAATGGTAGTGGACGGTGGTCAAAGATAAAAAGTGGTGGTGGATGATGATCAAGGTTATAAGTGATGGTCAAGTGGTGGTGTTAGTTGGTGATCAATAGCAGTAGTGGTGTTAGATAGTGGTTAATGATGAGGGATAGTGGTGGGTGATGGTTAATAGTAGAAGTGATGGTAGACAATGGTTAACAACAAAATATGATGGTGGGTGGTGGTAATGATGCTAATCATGATAGGTAGTGATCAACTATAGAAGGTAATGGTGAACAGTGATCAATAGTAAAATATGATAGTGAATGGTGCTCAACAACAGAATGTGGTGGTAGTGATGGCTAATGGTTAATGATTGTAGTGTTGATAAGCAATAGTCCATGATGAAAGGTATTAGTGGGGGTGGTTACATTGAAAGGTGTAGTTATGAGTAGCAGTCAACGGCTAAAGATGGTGATGGACAATAATAAATAGCAAAAGATGGTGGTTAACGATGGAATGTGGTAGTGGGTAGTGGCCAATAGTGGTAGTGGTAGTTAGCGCTAATCAATAGGGAAAAGTAATGTTAGACAGTAATCAACTGTAATAGATGTTAATGGGTTAATATGATGGGAATTTCAATAAGTAAGAGAATGAAAGAGAGTTTTTTTTTTCTTTCAATTGATAACATAATCCAATACCTTAAGTGAAGGAAATGTTTCAAATAAGTGAAGTTTGTTAAAGTTAAATAATGGTCATAAATGCCACTATATATAAACTAAATACTTTGTAAAGGAATAATTTTTTTTATTCTATTGCTAGCCCCTTGAATTTCTTGATCAAATGCTACCTAAGAGTGTTTTAATTGTTATTTTAATAACATGACAATATATGAATAGATACATGAAAGTTTCTTTTGCAGTATTTTTCTTCCAAAACATATTTGATCATATTTTATATTTAAAATATAATCTTAATTTTAAAATAGGAAACTTAGTAATAAAATTTTATTTTACATTAAAAAAAGTTTTAGATTCTTTAAAATAATATTATATTATTGTAATTTATAATCATTAATTTGTTCATATTATAATCAAATATGATTTTAAACATAACATTATATTATTACAAATTATATAAACAATTGTAATATCTTTTATTTTTTAACATTTTTTAAATGTATGATAAAATTTTATTATTAAATTTTTATGTTAAAATTAGGATTATATATAAAATATAAAATATGCTGAAATATTTTTCAAACATAATATTATTAAAATGTGAAATATATTTTAATGTATTATGTTATTTAAAATCTATTATTAAAATTAATACTTAAGGTTACCTTTGGATTATTTAAAGCTTGGGTTCTATAAAAGTGGGCAAAATATGAGCTAATAAATTAGCTTAGAATGGTTAAGATTGTAATACTTTCAGGTTGGCACATAGTAAGAAAGATAATAACTATAGCCATGTCAGACCGAGAAAATATTTTCAATCTTACTTTAACACTGAGATAGTAAAATATAGTTAGATATCAGTTTCTTATATTTTGACTATTCGATATTTTATCATTATAGTTGAGTAGATGTTAAATATAAAAAGTAATTTTTCAACTTATTAAAATACAAGAAATAATACTATTAAAATTTTCAATGTTGCAATAAGATTAAAAATGATTTCCACCTAAAAATAACAATGGAAGTAAATGGGACATACTTGTCCCCTATCTCATACTCTATCATTAAAGACAAATTTTGTTCCATCTCTATTATTTATTATGGAAGATAAAATCTACTTTAGCCTAGTGGGTCATAATTAATGGACCATGACTTTACAAAAATTAAAAAATTATAAAAAGTAAAAAATTAAGAAAAATATAAATCTTTATGTAAGTTCTACAAATTCACATGTATCATTAAATAACGTCAAACATAAATAACTAGATTTCTAAATTTATGTATAATAATCAATTATTTAAATCCTTTTAATATTTTATCTCAATGCTCTTTCATTATGTAATTATCTTTTCATGATACTATATGCCTATAAAATATAATAAATTTATAAACATAAATTTGAAAATTCTTAAATATAATTATTCAAAATATATTACATATAGCAAAGTAAAAATCAAATAATATTTTTTTTATAAATCTTGAGATAAGATAAAGTGCTATAGGATGGGAATACAATCTTTTTCATATCCCCAGACTTTAACATAGGGTATACTTTCACTCTATCCCTATCTTATGGAGCTAAAAACCACCCCATCGTCATGCCCCATCAAGGCAATCCTTACAAGGATATCCAAATTTAGAACGAATTAACATCTCTAATATTACCCTAAGCATCTAGGTCCTCTCCTTTAGGTTTGATCATTTTTTTGACCTTTTTAAAGAGAAATATGTAATTGAATATTTCATACAAGTACATACTTTTATGAAGTTTTTTCATACTTTTTGTAATATTTCCATAACTTATATGAAAAAATTTAAATAGTATGCAATTGTAGTTGATAAAGTTGTAGCTTTTTGTATATTTGTTACATATAAAATCCATACAAATTTGTAACTTTCTATAAAAGAAAAATACAAGATTTTATATATAAAGTTTCAACTTTTATATTAAACCTTCATGAAAACTTGCAATTTTCAAAGTACATAATCAAACATTATCCTAGGGTTACTTCTATACATGTTTAAAAAAAATATCATATCAGCATAGACTCTTACAACTGTTGAAAAATCTTTTATACTTTTCATAACTTTTTTATTATAAGTTGTGATTTTGAGTAATCAAATTGCAATTTCTGATTTTCTTATTACATTCAATATATATATATATATAATTGTAACTTTTTGTGAAAAAAATTATAAGAATTTATATACAAAGTCATAACTTTGATGTTAAACCTTCATACTCCCAAAATCTCCAAGTACCTGTCATGTGTGCTCTTAAATTTTTGCAAAAAAAAAATCACACTTTTTATATTTTTCATTAGAAGTGGTAGGTTTTATATAAATATAATGGCATAAATTTTGAAAAAGCCTAATAATAGGAATTTAGGTTTTTATAGGACTAAAATGCATAAAATCAAGTAATTGGATAATCATGTAGGACAAGGTTTATTTTGCATAACTAGCTTGGAATGAGTCAAAATGATACAGAGAATCCCAAAATAGTCATGGGATGTTAAGCAGAATGATAAAACCATAAAAAGAGGTCTACATGCTTAAGTATCATGGGCCGGAAGCTTTTTAGCCAAAACCATGTGATGCATGATACCAATTCTTGATTAACATGCCAGCCTTCTAATAAATTCGAGCCACGCTTGGATAAATAATTGGGGCATTATAAATTTTGTCACGTATACAACTAAAATCTCATGCACAACATGTCAGCAAGTAAACATGAGCATGTAGTTGAAGTAATAACGCATATCATGTTTCAAATAACATGTGATATAAAAAGCCTTTAGAGTATATTAAGAATGGACTTCTTAAAAATAAGGAGTGACAACTCCATTTTACTAATATATGCCTCATTACATAGTTTTGAGTGTGCAGGAAAATATTTCTATACTCCACACTTTAATCCCTAACCCAAGCCAAAGTGCCCATCTGGTCACCGGACTCACCTCCGTTAAAAAGCATTCTAAATAAAAGTCCTATTGACAAGAACAAACATACTTTTTTCTAATTGGCATAAACACTTTTCTAATGTTTGATTTTTATCCTAAATTTTGTCCAAAATTGAGCATGTTTGCCTATTAAATTATTTCATAAGGCTGACTTGTGACATTAAGGGAAAAAATGGATTGGGAAAGAATATGGGTTAGGAAAGTTTGGATCAAAATTCGACCTAGTTTAAGACTTCCAAATTATCGATATTTGTGTATTTTAGAAACTAACAGAGACATCTACCACTTTACAAAATTTGGATTCAGTTTGTCTTTGTTTGCTTAGGAAAAAATTGTTTTGAAGTTCGTGAAGAAATAAAAACCATAATAAGATAAAATAGTAATATTTTATTATTATAAATAGATAATATTGGATTTTTGAATTATTGTTAAGTTAACCTACGGGATCATGTAATACCTAAAAAAAAAAAGAAATTACTAAAGGACCAAAATGAAAAAGTTTAAATTTTGTTAGGGTCGAATTGTAATTTCCCTTTTTGCAGAGGAACCTAATTGAAGTCAGTGGAAAGCCGATGGGGTTAAAGTATAAATTTTCCTATTTAGCTTTATGTATAAATTTCCCTAGATTGACCTTCACACCACTAGTTTCTCAAAGCTTCCTCCTCCTCGCAAGCGATCGAACCTCCCCCTACTTAGCTATGATTCCCAATGAGACTTCTCTTTCTTTGGCCATTGTTGTCTGACGAGATTCCAATCACCCATCTTCTCTAGCACTTCATTTCTCCTTAATCCCTGTTGTCTAAGCTGAAGCTTTTGAATGTTGTTAACATTGCATCTTTTTGGCGGCCTTTTTCCTTCTTCAATTTAGTGAGCTTTGGCCACGTCCAACCACTGCCGGTCACCTCATTTCCCTCCTCTAATGACTCTTTCATAATAGCCCAGTTCATCGTAGCTTCCTCCCCTGTTTTGTTATTGTTTGATCAACATTCCCAATTGACTCACCGGTGGTGTTCTAGCGTGAGCCGACCTAGTCACCGGTACTTCAAAATCTTGTAAGTAATCTTAGAATAAAAGATTTATTCTATAGCAACTTTATAGTTAGTTTGCAAGAAATTTCCCTTGAAACCCTTATTGTTCTAATTGGAAAACATTTAGAATTCTCTTGTTGTTTTACATTGTCTTACTTCAGTAAAATTTCCATCAAATGATTAAGCATATTAACATTCAATTTTGGAGTTTCAGCTAACTTAGCTTTCTAAGGATTTTTTAAGGTGAGTGGATAATCCTCCTTACTTAATAATCCCACGTGTAAACATAAAATAATTTTATTATATGAAATGTTATAAATCCTTTTAAATAATAGAATTTTTTTATATATTAAAGTAGTTTCGAAAGTATATTTATATGTTATATGTGTACATAAAATGGTTTGCTGTGATTAAATGATGTATTTTCATATTGTGTTATGTCATTGGAATTGGCAATTCTATTTTCTATATGATAAGTAGATATAAAAATGCATCAGCTGGTTTATGTATATTTTGATCAATACTGCTTACCTGAAATAGTATTTTCATGTTACATGATATTTTTAGATTATTGGTTTGAGATAATAGATCCATTGAGAAATTTATTGGTAACCCTCAAGTGTACTCTTGAGTAAAACATGTAATGGAGTAAATAAGGTGGGACATGGATGAACATATTAATATGTGATGGAGTAAATAAGGGGGGATAGGGACAAATATGTTTATGATGTTACGGTTACCTCTAGAAAATTTCCTTTGGGATTCCAGTTGAATAATTTGTTATTTGAGTATTGATAAACTTTAAAAAGGTTTATTGAATAT
The DNA here is from genome assembly GCA_026873985.1 of Saraca asoca. NCBI lineage: Eukaryota > Viridiplantae > Streptophyta > Magnoliopsida > Fabales > Fabaceae > Saraca > Saraca asoca. The sequence goes on from JANHAO010001030.1 coordinate 32,862, forward strand.
TTTCTTATGTTCATGCCGTGTTGGATATTCCTATGATATCATGTATTGTTGTATATTACATTCTATCAAATATCATATTACAATTGTTTAACTATATTAATGGATGAAGCTTTAAACTTGTTGTGAGGTTATGATATTTAAACAGATAAGCATATTTTCACAACTATATATATACTTTTCAAACATGATTTTTAAATTGGGGTTCTTAGGTGATCATGGGATTATCTACTCACTAAGTTTCTATAAAATTCACCTCTTCTTTTCCATGTTTTTTAGAGCTTAAGATTCTTTTACCGTTCCTTCACCTAACACTGACATGGGATCTGTTCTTGGATCGAGCAGATCATTTCTGTGGAGATTTAAGATATAATTGTGATGTAAAGTTTGACAGATGGTAGAATTGTATATGTATGTATTGTGTATGATTGTTGGATGCCCAGTAGGATGTAAATTGTGTAGTCTAGGCCATTATATATTATTATATTATTATACAAGGTGTGATGAGCTTGTAGTCCCTTTTTGTGTATATAGGCTTTGTGCCTAGATATTCAGAAAATAGAGAAGGTTCTGTTGGATTTTTATTAAAATGGATATATGCATTTTTAGATATGTATTGGTTTAATTATGTGTCATTTTTACATGGTAAGGCTTGTAGGGGCTTTTCTGATTGAGGAGTTTCTTGATAGTGATCTCTTACGTCGATTACATTCCGTAGATCAGGGCATGACATAAATGTCCTATATGACCTTATGCTTATATGTCATTATGGGTTCTTGGAACCATCAATTTGTTTTTGCTATTTTGATTTCCTCTAAGCCTTTTCATATTGACTTTAAGGATTTCTATGGAAAGAAATTCAAAGAATGAAGAAGATAGATGATATATAGAATTTCTAGTTATTTTTTCTAGTAATTATTCTCTATTTTGTATTCTTCGTTTTATAGAAGTTCCCTCAAGTTCATAAGGTTATAAAATCATCTATTAAGGATTTGTGAGTGATTCTTACCTTCTCTTGAGCTATTTAAGTTTGATAGTTGATTATATAACTGTATAATAATGTTTTTGTTGTGTATGGCTCTCTTGATTTAATACTATTCTTATGTGGTCCGAAGACATTTGAGTCTTTTCAAGAACTATATTGTGCTATTGAAAATGTGAATCTATAATGTGAATGGTTGAAGTGGAAACTATAGCTTGAGATGATAAGAGAACCCCTTGACCCTACTTTGAGCATAGGTTTAGCCAAGAGGAAATAATGAGATTGGATGTTGTTTTAATTCATAAAAACTTCGACCATGTGTTTTTATGTTGAAATTAGGTTAAATATGCCTTAAAATAATGAATTTGAGTCAAAATGCAAATATGTGCTTCTAAAGGTGAGTTTTAGCCTTTGTGGGTGAGTTAGGGTTGGAATGATAATTTTTATCTACTTCAAGGTTAAATAGGCTTATAATAACCTAAAAGAGATAATGAAACCAACCTTAGGTTAATCAAAACTTTTTGTATTCATATAGTGGTAAAAGGTGGTTATATGTGTATAATATGACTTAAAATGGTAAGAAATAGATTGAAGGTGTTTCTAATGATGAAACTATGTTTGAATGAACCCTAGTTGCTAATAAACTTATTTTGAACAACCTTAGATAAAGAACAAGGTCCAAATGAGGTAGTTGTAGTTATAAGTGACTTATATACACATTGTCGACCTAGAAGAATTAAAATATGCAACGTATTTTAATAATATTATTTAGTAAGTGTAACTTGCTTAGAAACCCAAGAGTAACATGAAGGTTTGTAAAAAAATGAAAATAAATTATAGAAAATGTTTAAGGGACTGTTTGTAGTGGTTTTATGAGGTTAGCAATTAAAATGTGTAATCAACAATAAATTTGGGCTACACGAGAATTTTAGAAAATTATGAGTAGAACTAAAATCTAGTAAGTGGCAAAAATGGTTAAATTAATGATTTGGGGTGTTAACCTAGGTTACCCTAGCTATATATATTTCTTGATTTTGATGTTGAAAAATAATTTTAATCAAATCATTTATATTACAATTTAATATTATATTTCACTATTTATTTCAATTTGTTTTATAGGTTTACAAAGTATACATTATGATTCAAAAGGATCAACATATTTCTTAATTTTAATGTCAAAAAATAATTTTAATCAAATCATTTATATTACAATTTAATATTATATTTCACTACTTGTTTCAATTTATTTTGTAGGTTTACAAAGTATACATTTATGATTCAAGAAGATCAACATTAGAAATTAGAAATTGTTTTATTTTTTTAAAATCTCTTGTAAATGAATTTCAAAAGAACTTTGATTCAAATAAATAATTTCAAAATGAGATAGAAAAATCACTTGAAGAAAGTATAGATTTTATAAAAAATTGTTTTGTATATTATGAATCAATTTAGACATTGATTTATGAAAAATAGTTTTCAAATTTTTTTGACCGAATGTTGGGATTTTTCTTTGAATTAATTCAGTAATTGATTTTGTTAAAACTTTAAGGATCGAAGAACTTACCTGGATTTGATTATTGTTGTAATTCCGGTATAATATTCGATCACACGGAAAGAACACGTATCCA
>JANHAO010001031.1:0-35444 GCA_026873985.1 Saraca asoca
GAAATTTGTTAGGAATACATCAAATTATTCCTGGGAAAGTGAAGTGACAACCAAACATATTTATAAGACTTTCCCAAGTATCTCACATTCCTAGGAATAAAACATTCCTGAGAATAAAACATTCCTTGAACCAAACATATTAAAAGTGACAGGCGGAGGGACCGATTTTTGAGGTAAGTGTGATTGCCTTAACAGAGAAAAGAAACATGTGACACGCGTCACGCAATGAACATAAGAGATCACTCCATTTTACAAAACAACAAATAAAATTTCCCCAAAGTAACCATTGCAATGATGGAAAAGCCTTGGAACGAAATCATATCTTCTCATATTAAATTATTTTCTTTGGTCAAAAGATCGAATATTGGCGAGATAACTATTTTCCAATTAGGATTTAATTTTTCATTTTGATATTGATTATATTAATATTGTTTAAGAAAAATATAAATAAAGAACTTTTTTGTTTTTTACAAATGAAAGAATTTCCGTAACGCCCTACTCCCCAGCAACAACACAAAATGAATAAATCAAAAAGATGTCAGCTTCCAATTATATGACCACATTTAACAAATCAACAAAAAAATTAAATATATGAAGTAACATTTTAGTCGGGAGAATTTAGATAATTAGTAATGAAATTAAAAAATTAATTTTTATTAAATATTTGATTTATATATAATAAAATATGTTATTATTAACTTATTTTAATAGATTTCTTTTGTTTGAAACTCTTCTTCTACCTTAAGACTTCAAATTATGTTATCTATAAAACACACACACACATCTTTATTTTTCCTTCTCTTATCCCATAAAGTTCCTATTACCGCAATTGATCATTGCTCATTATCATTTTTTGTCATTGATCACCATTCGTCATTATTATTACTATTAACCACCATCCACCACTATTTATCACCTATTACTAATAACTATCACCCATTATCACGTATTACTTTTGATCACTATCTATCACTATTGCCCATTGATATTGACTATTAATTATCGTTACTTATTATCATTGATCATGATTCACCATTATTTATAATCATTAATTATCATTCATCACCACCCAATCAAATAACAAAAACATAAATAATAAATAATATGATTTTGTTTTCTTATTAAATTAAATAAATCAAAAAATAATGGTTACTATTACTTGATAGCTCCCATTATTTGATTTTACTAGTTGAACCAAACATCCTTATTAATGTAATGGTTATTATTATCTAGAATTCTTCTTTTTAGTATTTAAAGTTTAAATACAAAATATTATGTGCATTAAATGACTTGTCACTAATTCTGTTAAAAATATATATATATATATTTACCTAATGTACAAATAACCATTTGCTCTAAAATTAAACATTTTTGCATGAGTTATATTTTGATTAGAGATGGCAAATTGATAAACTTAAATGAATTTGAATTAATGAGTGGTAGATGAATCAATGTTGACTAATTTTAAATGAATTATTTATAATTCATACACAAAAAATAAATTCAATATATCAATTTATCTATTTAGTTGTTATTACTTTTATATATATTATTTTTTCAATTTGTTCACTATTATTTCTCTCACCATCATCTCTGTCAATGTCACTTTTGCCACTGTGATTACAAAACAACTCTATTATATTTCCATCCCCTTCTTAGAATTTTATTATGTGTTTGCTTCCTATAACATAAATAGCTATTTTCTTTACATCATATCTTTTAAAATTTTATATCAAATATGATTGTCTAAAATTTTAAAACACTAGCATACATTGCATAAAATCAAAACCCATCTATTAATCTGAGATTGCCATTGCTTTAAATTAGGAATACCTGGCATCCTAAACAATGCCAATAATAAACAAATAAATGAATAGAAGTACATGGAGAAGAGCAATATAAGTAGAAAGAGCCCCATATTTATGAATATGGAACTAAGGATAGCAATTTTATCCGTATACCCGTGGATATTTATCTGTGATGGGCGGGTATGGGTATGAAAAAAATTATTCGTGAGCGGATGCGAATATGATTTTTTTACCAGTAACGGGTATGAGTACGGGTATAGGTATGAGAAAATACCCGTTTACCCGTTTAAATAAAAAAAAATTATTTTTTTATTTAAATATTATTCAAAACGACGTCGTTTTGACGGATATACCCGTGGGTATATCAATACCCGTGGGTATAAATTCGTATTGATATACCCGCGGGTATAAATCCATATCCGTGAAAATTATTGAAAAAAATACCTGTATTCATACTCGTTTAAATAAAAATTTTATTTTTTTATTTAAACACTACTCAAAACGATGTCGTTTTAACGAATATATCCGCGAGTATATCCATTCTCATGTGTATAAACCCGTACCTATGAACACTATTAAAAAAATTTTAATTTTTTTTAAATTTTGATGGGTATACCTGTGGTATACCCATACCCACGGATATAAACCCGTACCCGTACTCGCTACAGTATTCATAGGTATGGGTATGATTTTCTTATGGATATGAGTATAAATATTGTCATACCCGCCCAAATCCGACCCGTTGCTATCCCTACATGGAACAAGTGTTTATGTCAATTCTTTTTTGCACAAGAAATCTAAACTCCAAAGCATATGTTTAGAGTGTGATATTATAATTACAAATTAATCCTTTGATAACAGCATCATTTATGGCTGAGCAAAGAGACATGAAAAATAGACTGTTTTCTTTTGTTGCCCTCTTAATGCAGATAATACCAAAGCTACACCGGAGAATTACTTGCACATTTTATCGTGGATATTGATTCATATTCTTCGATGGTATATGCAAGAATAAGATACAAATTAGGTTATCTATTAAAATTTTTTATAAGTTTTTACAAGGATTTAATATAGAATATTACTTATAAAAGTTACAATTTTGTTGCATTTTTATATAACAAATATGTAAAAAATTATAAATCTATCAATTAAAGTTGCATTAAAACAATTTATAAATTTATTTATTTTTAAATAAAAATTAAATTTTTAATTGCAAAATTATAAAAATATATATTAGTATTTATTTTATTCAATACATATCAAAGTCTAACAATGTATCAACTTGTTTCAAGCTAACATTTTCACGCAGACTTGATTAATTAATTGAATAGGTTCCACTTTTATAGAGGATACATATGGTGATTTTATAATTCAGTTTCCTTTGATATTTTTTATTTATTTGATTTAAAAAATAAAAATTTATTATAAATAATTATTTATGAATTAACATATTATTTGAAAGGTTGATAATTGCTCAAACTAATTTATGCAAAAGATTTAAATTAATGAATATAAATAGATCGAAATAAAAATTTGATGTTTTAAAATATATTCTATTAACTTACATCTTAGTATTTTACATTTTACTTTTAATATCACATTATTATCCATCATTTCATCAAATTGATTAAATACTATAAAAGCTTATCAAAATATATAAATTATTACTAGGATCATTACATGCCTACAAATACACAAGTAAAAAATTTTAATAACGAGAAATCCTTATATACATTTAATGTATAGTAATTGTTTAATATATATATATATATTGTAAGTAAATATTAAAAATTTAAAATAAAATAAATTGATATCTATTGACGATAAAATTTGGTTCTGCCAAATTTCAGTAAACAGAAACCAGTTCTTGATTCTCAAACTACTTTTCGATAGGATAAAATAAGAGGTGAAGAAGGTGGAAAGGAAGAACAGCAATGGCAAATGGTGTTTTTATCATGGTTCGACTAAAATCGGACGGCATCGATCCTTACATCCATGGTAATTTGTATTACTTTGGAGGAAATTTTTACAAAGTTTCAATATCTCTTCTTTTCCCCGTCCGTTACAAGGATCCTCCTTCTCCTATTTATAAAGGTTGAAAGGTTACAAATGTAATTTTATAAGTTGCAAACAAGTTACATCAAACATTAAATGCACAAATCAATTTGTATCCCTGCAAATCGATTTCTGTAGGTTATTTTTTGTGAATAGGTCCCGATGGATTATTCTTTGCAGATTGGCCTCGTAAGTTAAGTCTGTGAGGATACTTCATCTCACGAGCCAAACTTCCTAGCCCGAGGTCGCTACTGACCTTCAATTAGCAAGGATGAGCTAGGTTCCTTTTGTTCGGGGTTTACTTTCGTTTGGGACTTCGTCAATCCATTTTTCTCATGTACTGAATTATGCTCATAACATAAGCCCTCCAACTCATAGTTCGCTTTGCGAACTAGGAGTTACAAAAGTCTTCGTGGTTTGCAATATAGTCAAAGTCCTTACTTTATCGTGCTATCATTTTAGACTTCAATATTTCACTTCATCTGCTATAGGCTATACTTCTTACTGTGATTCATAGTCGTCGACATGGCGGGCTCATTTTCTCTGGATCGTTTAATCGGGAGTAACCAATTATCCTTTGGGTCATTCACTGAACCTGGACTAGTTTATAAAGCTTGAGAAGCTTGACTTGCTTCTTCATGGAATGGCCTGATGAGTGCCTTAGCTAAGCCCCCCATGTATTTGGTAGTTTGGCTTCTGGTGAAGTACTTTAAGGCATGTATGGTCTGCTGCACGTGACTCTTATGAATAGCCTCTCTTGTTGGCTATTGGAAAGTTTTGTGTGGATCTTGGATTACTTCCTCATGGTTTTATCCCAGAATTCTACCTCTCTAACCACGCTCTTTGGCATCTTTTTGAATTGTTCTGGGTGTGAGCTGGAAAGAAGCTATTAGCTAAAGAGGGCTATAAGAAGAAGATTGAGGAGCAGCCATGCCTGTTGGTTCTTCAGCGGATTGGAGCTCTTCTCCTAAAAGTCGGCCTTTTTTTCAGACTCTAGTAGCCTTAAGCTTTTGAACTTGTATTTTGACTCCTCTTGGAGTAAGTTTTCCTCTTTGGGTGAGACTCTTGATGGATGAGCATTTCTCTAAAGCTCTTTAATGTTGCATTAGACATCCTGTGTTTCACCAATGTATCTCTGCAAATTAATAAAATATTTATTTGACCAATTAGTCGTATTCTATCAATAAATCTTGGCATCTAAGCGCCTTAACTAATAACGAGTAATATTTAGGTAGGTTGCATGAAAATTGCACCTGGTAGTAAGTCACACACGAGGTACAATTATTAGGTCGCATGAAAGTTACAAGTGCTCAGTCACATGAGAGCTGCAATGAGTTTATTGTAGAGCATCTGTGCCTCAGCGAGCTTAAGGCTTTTTGTTAGATTTAAGTTTATTTTAGCACCTCCGCGCCACAGCAAACACATGACTCTTTGCTGGATGAGTTTATTCTAGCACCTTCGTGCCTCAGTGAGCTCATGGCTCTTTACTGGATTTGAGTTTACTTTAGTGCCTCCATGCCTCAACAAGCTTATGCCTCTTTGCTATATGAGTTTATTTTAGCACCTTCATACCTTAACGAGCTTATAGCTCTTTGTTGGATGAGTTTATTCTAGCGCTTCCGCGCCTTAGTAAGCTCATGGCTTTTTGCTGGATATGAGTTTATTTTTGTGCCTCCGTGCCTCAATGAGCTTATCGCCCTTTGTTGGATTTGAGTTTATTTTAGTGCCTCTATGCCTTAGCGAGCTTATAGCTCTTTGCTGGATTTGAACACACCTTAGCAAGCTTATAGCTCTTTGCTAGATTTGAGTTTATTTTAATGTCTCTGCGCCTCTGCGAGCTTATAGCTCTTTACTGGATCTAAGTTTATTTTAGCATCTCTGCGCCTTAGTGAGTTTATAGCTCTTTGCTGGATCTAAGTTTATTTAAATGCCTCCACACCTCAGCTAACAAGTTGGCAATGATAAAGTTTGACTTCGTCAATGCAGAATGACCTTTTTTTTATGTGACATTTTGCTGAAGATTATCAAACAGAAAGATTTGAAACATATTCATTAACTTCCGAGTGACATTACAACATTACAATATTGTTCTGATGGAAGGTTCTCACTCTCAATCAGTGATTCGCTGAGATTGTTGCACTTGCTGCTCTGATAGTCTCACCATATAATCCTGCAATCAATCTCTCTTGATAAGATCTTCTATAACATCCTTCAGTGCTCAGCAATCAAAGGTATTGTGCCTAATCTCGTTGTGATAAGCACAAAATTTATCTTTGTTGCTCCTGAATCTGTTAGGGGTCCAGAGAGGCTTGGGCTTTCTGAAGTCTTCTTTATCTGGTTCTACTGTGATGATCCTATCTTGCATATCAAATAATACACTATAACTGTCATAACAACCCTGAGGTTGAGGTCGCTCGATCTTAACCTTCTTCAGGAGCCGACTGCTGGAGCCCTGGTTTTGATCCTCGTCGCTTCTCTTCTTACCTAGAGTGGAACTGCCTATTTCATCTTTCTGCTTGGACTCCTTTATGCCAAAAGTCTCCTCCCATCTGATTTTCTTAGCAGCTCGCTCGTAGAACTTAACGAGGTCTCTTACCGGAAACTTATATAGACTTTTATATAGCTTTCCATCCTTGTGGAGTCCCGCTGAGATTACCATTAAAATATTTTCTTCTAAGGGATTCTCTACGGAATTGACCTCAAGCCTGAACCTGACTATATAATCCTTCAGCAATTCGTTGTTTCGTTGAAAGATCATGGCGATGTGACAGGGGGGTGCAAGCTGCCTCTTCAGTGCCCGATATTAATTGATGAAGTTCTTTTAACATTCTTCCTAATTATTGACACTGTGGGCCAAGAGGCTTCTAAATCATGTTTGAGGTATACCTCCTAATTTAGCTGGGAAAACATGGCATTTGACCAAAGAATCGGTTGTTAAAGATCCATATGGACATTAAATGCATCCAGGTGGTCACATGAGTCGCTATTCCCATCATAGAATGGAATCATAGGAACCTTAAGTTTCTATGGGAAGGACTTCATTTTGATCTCTACAAAGAATGACGAGTTCTCCTCGTAGCGAGGTTGATCATTTTGAGCTCAAGGGCACTTCTCTAGCTATTTTAACCTTTGAAGAACTTCCTTCATTGTCAGGTCCTGCTTTTCAGATCGCAAGCCGGAGGAGTGTGGATTTTTCTTCCCTCTTGGCTGGTCTTATTTGAGCTCTCGACTTGTTACAAGCCCTTAGATCACAGACTGTCATGATTCTCGTGAGTCTCTTTCTGGGCCCTTTCATGTAGCTGTTAGAGCTATGCAATGATTTCTTCTTGCCTCTATACACCTTGAGTCTATGCTTATACCAACACTTTAACAGCTTCAACCAACTCTCTTACCGTATTCTCAAGCGTTTACTGCGGTTGGTGAGGCGTTTGCACCTCATCAGTTTTGAGGGCAACAGCAGGTTGGCGGTGAGTCCAGCAACGGAAGCGTCTGTCGGATGAATAACTGGAGTGTTTGAACTCCTGGTGGTTCTTTCTCTCACCATTGTAGCTAGTCAGAAAAGCAATCCGAAAAGTATATGGGCCTTCCTTCTAGCGTCAAAATGTTAACAGTAAAATTTGATTCTACCAAATTCTAGTTAACAGAAATCAGTTCTTGATCCCCAAACTATTTCTTGGTAGGATAAAATAAGAGGTAAAGGAGGTGGACAGGAAGAACAACAACGGCAAGTGGTGTTTTTATCGTGGTTCAACTAAAATTAGGTGGCACCGGTTCTTATGTCCATGTTAATTTGTATTGCTTTAGAGGAAATTTTTATAGAGTTTTAGTATCTCTTCTTTTCCCCATCCGTTACAAGGATCCTCCTCCTCCTATTTATAGAGGTTGGAAGGTTATAAATGTAATTTTATAAGTTATAAACAAGTTACATCAAATATTAAATGCACAAATCAATTTATATCTCAGCAAATCGACTTCTGCAGGTTGCTTTCTGTGGGTGGGCTCTGGTGGGCTACTGTTTGCAGATTGGCTTCATAAGTTAAGTTTGTAAGGATGCTTCATCTCACGAGCCAAACTTCCTGGCCCGGGGTTGCTGCTAACCTTCAATTATCGGGGACGAGCTCGTGTTTAGTGAAGCGTGCTCATACAAAATGGATCGTTGATTATGCGAGTCAAGAATTGTATTCAGCGTCCTTGTCTACATAGTGAGTTGGGTTCTTTTTGTTTGGGGTTTGCTTTCATTTGGGACTTCGTCAATCCATTTTTCTTATGTACTGAATTATGCTCATAATAATATCTAAAAAATTATGTTGAATAATTTTATCTATTCCCAATTATTTTTTTTATTGATAATATATAAGACGGAAGCGAGCATGGAGCACGTCAATGTCGGCAGGCCAATGTACAAAAAACACGCAGATCCACTCCTTCGCAGTGGATAGCATTGATGTTGGGTTGGGTTGGGTTGGGTCCATCTCCCAATTTTTACCGAATATGCCAACCCAAGTCCCCACTCACACCCTTTTTGAATGCTATTCTGTTACTTTATTCTAAATAAAAAAAATAAATGAAAGATAATAATTATTTTTTTGTGATTTTTAATATTTTAACAATTATATTTTTAATGTGTGTATCCTATAAAACTAATAAATAAATTATTTATTATTTATTTATTAAAGGAGAGCAAAAATACAAATTATAATAAGAGTATTTAAGAATTTATCCACTATTGTCTCCATACTGACAGTGATGGCCGTCCCCTTTCTACAATTCTCCAATGACCAACAAATATTGCAGTCTGCCTTGTTAGACTGTAAAGTTCAATGTATGCAGATGAATACTAAGTCAATGTAAGCCCCAAAGCAAAATTAACTTTGGAAGTAATTAAACAAATGGAGTTCATTCATTTTAAAACTAGATGTATGTTTGAGGAGCTTTGACCTCCTTGTACAAAATAGATAGCCAATTAGGTCAATTTCTGATGAATTTTTTTATTTTTAAAAAAATTACAATTTTTAATTGGAAAATTATAAAAAAAATTATAAGAATATATATCAATATATATATTTTTTTAATACATATCAAAGCATAACAATGTATCAACTTATTTCGAGCCAACATCTTCATGCAGGCTTGATTAATTAGTTGAATAGGTTCCACTTTTATAGACAATACTTATGGGGATTTTATAATTCAGTTTCCTTTGATATTTTTATTTATTTGTTTTTAAAAAATAATTTTTTTTATAAATAATTATTTATGAATCAAAGGTCAATAATTGACCTAACTAATTTATGCAAAAGATTTAAATTAATGAATATAGATAGATCAAAATAAAAATTTGATGTTCTAAAATAAATTCTATTAACTCACATCTTAATATTTTATATCTTACTTTTGATATCACATCTTTATCCACCATTTCATTAAACTAATTAAATACTGTAAAAGTTACCTGGCTTTTATAAGTCCTAACAATCTAGCCTATTTGCAAAATATAGTAAATTTAGGCATAACTTTTAACTCATTTTACAAAATAAGTCAAAACCTTATTAATTAAAACACATAGCCTATTAGCCTACTGTTAATAGTGGATTTTGGTTCTAGGTCAAACTCCAATTAACAAAAGATTCTTTTCAAGACTCAAACTGTAATCTGGTTGCAAATACAGTAAATGAATGCAAAAGGCAAGAAGAAGAGGAAGAACAACAACGAACACAGGATTTTCAATGTAGTTTGGCCAAAATCAAGTAGCATCGGTCCGAACATCCACGGTAATGTATTAATCTGAAAGTATTTTTACAGAGTTTTAGTATGGTTGTCTCTGTTCTCCCCTCTAATATTCATCTCCTTCCTTCTATTTATAGAGGAGAGGAGGTTACAATTATAATTTTACATGCCGTAAATCTATTATATCAAACATTTAATGTATAAGACAGAATAGACTGACTAAAATCCTACCAATCGACTTCTGCAGATTACTTTATGCAAATGGGCCCTATGTGTCTGCCGGGCATGACATATGCTTGTCCCTTACTTAGCAAGGTTCTAGCTAGGTGCCACATCTCACAAACCGGAGCCTTCGACCTGGGAGAGCTATTGTTTTATGAGGTAGCGAGGTCGAACTCATTCTCATTAGAGTGAGCTCGAGTAGAGGAGGTTGTTAGTGGCGTAAGCTGGAACTTAACGTTCTGAGTGTCTTGACGAGCTGAGGTTTTATAACACTTGGGCCATTTGCCAGCCCATTAAAGGGTTCCGGATTTCACCCATAACACCTACTAAGTCAGTCCATATAATTTTATATAGATCTAACTTTTTATATAAGTCTAACCTATTTTTGACAAGACCTAACGTACTTCTACTAATCTTATCTATAGTTTTATCAAATTTAAAAATATTATCAAAATAACAATTGCAACAAACCCAATGAAAAATTATATTGTTTATACCAAATGACAAAATATTTAATGTAATATAAATTATATGTGAATTTCAATGACCATTATGTTAAATATTTATTTAATTATTAAATAAAAATATCAAGATAGATGAATAATAGATAATCATTGATGCGTCATTGATGACCTTTTCGTTAAGCCTAGCCCCAATATTTCAAAAGAATTATTATTTGTTTTGATAAAAACAAACTTTTTGGGTGAGTTAATTATGTTATTTTCATTGTTCTTATCTTGGAAAGTCTTGCATTGCTTATTGAAGACTTATAATAGGCTTAGGATATATTTGATATAAAGGTTAATATTGATTTGAACTTAGCTCACGGTCTAAGTTAAATTTTAGTATTATTTGCCTTAAGGATTTGTATGAAAGATTTTTTTGAAAAATCTTTTTAAAAGTGTTTATTTATGTTCTTAAATTATTTAACAAATTTTACACTTGAAAATATGATTTTGATTTGAAAGAAATGTTTTGAAATTGTTCAAAAATGTTTTTATTAAAATTTTTCAAAACAAAATTTTGAATTTGGCAAATTTTAGGCTCACAAGTCGACTTGTGAGTGAAATCGCAGCCCTTTGAATTCTGCCAAATAGCACTGATCTTTAGGGGAATCAACCTACAATTTTTAAATTGCACATGTGAGTCAAATTTGAGGCCATAAAATTTTTGACTGAGAGTGCGCATTGAGGGCGATCAATTCGTAATTTTTTGAATTGTGCATGTAGTTGAATTGCACAAGCCTAAAGTGGGCCATGCAATTTAAATCACAAAGGTAAAATTTTTCACAAAGGGCTTTTCACTTTTTGTAAGTCAACTTGATTAAAGTAAAATTTAAAATAACAGTCTCTTACTACTCTCTCACTATAAATAACCTATGCTTTTATTTCATAAGTGCGAACCCTAGTTTCTAATAAGCAAATACTACCCATTTCTTCATAACTTCATCTACCTACTCTCTTCTATCTTCTTGAGTTAGATCTAAATGATTTTTTTACCTCTAGTGCTTCAAATTGTAGTATGAACTTTTGAGTTTTTATTGTTTTCTTCCATTTCATCTCAAATTCCCATGTAAATTTTAAGGTGAGTAAATCCTAGGTTAGAAAAAATATGAATCCTTTTTGTTCTTAATTTTGAGTGAGCTATCTTAAAGAGTTTTTGACTATTATATAATCATTATATAGGCTTCTCTAGTGCTGGATCAAAACTTGGAGGGACATATGTTAGTGGAGTTGAATTTGTTTCAAGCTTGAAGAGTGGATATACACTTTAGAGCAAATCTTTAAGGGAGAACCAATATAAAAACCTGCTTTTAAATTTCTTTATCCTTTCTCATTTATTTTTTTGCAACCTATTTTTTTTCGCATTTTATGTTCTTGATGTTCATTATTTTCATGTTATTGTTGAGAAATTAATATTTTAAGTTTTAGATTGCCAAAATTGGTTTATGAAATTATTAATCATTTGTTTCAAAAGTATTGAAATTATCTAAAATTCAAAAACAGATTTTTTTTGGAAAATAATTTGAAAAGTTATAAAATCCTAAAACTGATTCACTTCTTTGATGACAGTAAAATTTGGTTTAGTGGATCCAAATTTTAGTTAATAGGAATAGTTCAACAACACCCCAAACTGCAGGAATATAATGCAAGTGAAAACAGGAAAATGAAAAGGAAGAGGAGGAGGAGGAAGGACAATGAACATAGAATTTTATTGTAGTTCAACTAAAGCCAATTTGGCCTCTACATCCACGGTGATATGTATTTGGAATGGTGGTTTCTTCGTGTGGTTTGGAGTTACAATCACAGTGTTCTCTCACTGTTATGGCATAGTTTCTGCATGCAATTTCCTTACTTCTCTATTACAATGACCTTCTTTTTCTATTTATAGAAGTTAAGAAGGGTACAAATGTAATTTGAGAGATAGCAAAATGATTATTTTTGTCGCATCAAGCATTTAATGCTAGGCGTCAGCAATTAATATTGGGCAAATCATTATTGGACCATCGATGGTCGATGTGTCGATTTTGATGACTGATCTGTCAATTGGGAATGCATGTTTCTAACTACTGACTGAACCTTTGTACATATGCTTAGCTCACTAACTTGGTGACCTGAGGTTACATTAAGTGACTTGATGATCGTGCTAGTTGATCTCACTATGTTTGTCCAGTAAGTCTCCTCGGGGACAATAGTGGTGATATGTTCCGATTAGCGAGCTAGAGTCCTGAGCTCGTGCCTATCGAACTGACATATCTTCTGGGGGACTTTAGTTGCTCGAATGGTTTGGGCCTTTCCTAGTTGGACTTGTCTCCAGTTAGGTTTTGGCCAGCCTAATTCATGATGTCCAAAAAACTCCCATAACATAAGCCCCCAACTCTCAGTTCGTTTTACGGATTGGAAGTTATTGTTTACTGTTGTATTATAGTTGCTTGTTTATTCCAGTTTCTACACTTTGAATCTTCTTGTAAACTTTTCCTTGTTGGAAAAGGTTCCATAACAAAACTTTTGAATGATATTTGCTTTTCACCAAGCACATCATGTTAGAGATTTTGTAGGTTGCAGATGATAACATGGGTAATTCCTGCAAACTTGACAATCATTAGACAGAATGAGAATTTGATGGGTCAATCGACCTTAAACAACACAGATAAAATTTGTATATATGTAAATAGGCTTGAGCCTATAAATCATGACTTAAAGGATATGTGCTATGTCAAACGACCAATCGATTGCATTAGCTCGTCTTGGTTGGCGATGAATCCGAGCACTAGGGTACTTAAGCGCTTTTGTTAGCATGAGACGAGGTTCCTACATAAATCGTTCAGGTATGCTTTGGTTCACGCAAGAGTTTGGTGCTTGAGCACTTCTTGGACGTGAAGTTTTGATAGACTGCATTGATGTGCCTTGGCCCACATAAGAGTTTGGTGCCTAGGCCACTTCTTGGACGTGGTGTCTTCGTATTATCCACGCAAGAGTTTGGTGCGTAAAGCACTTCTTGAATGTGAGGTCTTCAGCATTGTTTGTGTAAGAGTTTGGTACTTGAGGCACTTCTTGGACATAGTTCGTGCAAGAGTTTAGTGCTTAGAGTACTTTTTGGACGTGATCCACGTAAGAGTTTGGTGCTCAAAGCACCCTTGGATGCGACCTACGCAAGAGTTTGGTGCGTAGCTAGCACTTCTTAGACGCGGGATTTTGGTATTATCCACACAAGAGTTTGGTGCTCGAGGCACTTCTTGGACATAGTTTGCGTACGCGTTTGGTGCTTAAACCATTTCTTGGGTGCAATCTACACAAGAGTTTAGTACTTGAAGCACTTCTTGGATGCGTTCTGCGTAAGAGTTTAGTACGTGGCTAGCACTTCTTGGATATGGGGTCTTGGTATTGTCCATGCAAGAGTTTGGTGCTCGAGGCACTTCTTGGATGTAGTTCACGCAAAAGTTTGGTGCTTAAAGCACTTCTTAGATGTGATATACGTAAGAGTTTGGTGCTTAAAGTACTTCTTGGACGTAGCCCGCATAAGAGTTTGGTATGTAGCTAGCACTTCTTGGACGTGAGATTTTGGTATTATCTGTGCAAGAGTTTGGTGCTCGAGATACTTTTTGGATGTGACCCACGCAAGAGTTTGGTGCATGGTTAGTACTTTTTGGATGCGAGGTTTTGGTATTGTTCGTGTAAGAGTTTAATGCTCAAGGCACTTCTTGGATGTGACCCACGCAAGAGTTTAGTGCATGGTTAGCACTTCTTGGATGTGAGATTTTGGTATTATTCGTGTAAGAGTTTGGTGCTTGAGACACTGCTTAGACACAGCATGAGTTAGGAGTTCTAGTCCATCGCTTGTGATTTGTGATCTTACGAGTCGTTTGACATGCCTTCATAAGCTTCACCTGTGACTTTTGGGTTTCTGCTCTTGTCATAATTGCTCTTGCCTTTGGTAGGTGTGCATGGCATGCTATTATCAGTTTGTTACTGGTATATGCTAAACTGTTAGATCATAGGTAGTTGATGGATTCTCAGATCTAATGGTGGCGATGTTCATCATATGAATGGAGGGGACTCTCTTCTCCTTCTTACGCTGCCATTTGAAACTGAAGCTCCCAAAGCTCTTCTTGTACGTCCTCTGCTAGTTCTTGTAACTACTTTATACTACTATTGGCACTGCTTCGACTTTCTAGCTATTATTCAGGTCCTGTTCACCAGAAAACTCTTCCATATTCACTTCGGACCTTCTGCTTTAATTAGTCACAGTGAGTCTTCTTTATCTTTGTGATTTTTGGGTTTTTTCTATTTTATTGGTTGCATGAGACTTGTTTGTTCTTGGCTAAAGATTTGAAATCCTAGCTAAAATTATTTGTCTATAGATTTTGTTTTTGATCGATTTGATTCGTTAGTAGACTCTAGGGTTTTTGATTACCACTTTGAGCCTTGTGCTTGTTTTCTAGATTTTCTGGTTAAACTGTTGAATCTTTTTCATCCACTGGAGTTTGGGTCTTTAGACATGGTGACCTGAGGTGGACATGGCTTGTCACATAGGATGCTATCAACTTTAGTCCTTTGGGTAGGGTTTGCTTGCTGCGACCTGACCAGTTCTTTTTTCTTTGTGTAGAAGAGCACAGGTCATGGATGTCATCATCACCAAATTAGGAATGAAAATGATGAACCTGACTCTTCATCTCAAAGTGTGGAGGTGGCGTGACACCATGATGGAATGACCTTGCAAAGTGATGAGATAGCAGGGGACTTCACCACTTGTCCTGATCTCGTGGGGGGCCAAGAGGTCATTGTAGGTCAATAACCTTCCGATCGATAAGTATTCAGCTTGTACGTTTCCTCCGTCCGCTATCGCGATCTCCAAATTGCAGTCTGGACATATAAGCTTCCTCGGGGATGTTATGTTATGGTGCTCACACAAGATGATTATGCTCCTTATCCACCTCGGAGGTTTGTTGCTACTAGTTCCCTGCACCTTGCTACAAGACTTAGGTTTCCAGTGTAATCATTCATCATCAACTTCCTGAATAAAGTAAAGCTTGGCCCATTCCAGCTCTCTCCAAATTCCTATGCCCAGTTCACCTCCTTGGCACTGGTACACTTGAAGAATGGCCTCCCACTGCCATTAGCTGAGGTCTTGTGCTACCTTTATAATGTTAGGAGCATGAGTTTGGTGGATGGGATCTATTACCTTTTAGCTCGACTAACCAACACAAGAGGATCCTACCGTATAGAGATGCAAAAGGGAAGTCCAACGCAGGGATTTATAAAACCTGCTGGTTTAACATTTCATGTCTGTCCCTGCGCAACCTTTAAAACTTTAGTTTTGTTCTTGCTCTTGGTGAGTGAGCTGGAGTCATGCAGGTTTAATGATTTATTCATATTTGTTTCTCCAATTCTAACTTGTGCCTCTTTTTTGTAGATGGGATGAGTAAGCACCTAATTCTCTAGGTTGAGGAACTTGAGGTATTGGATAAGCTTGCGATCATGGATGTCATTGAGAACACCTTGTGATTTGACGAACCCCTCCTTCACTCGCACGGACTGGTCTTGACTCTAGGTACAGAGCTTAACACTGAGTTAGGAATTTGTCGAGTGTAGGAGGTTGGCCTGATGAATTTCAATGAATATGAGAGCATCATGAAGCTCACTCTCGTAATACCACTAACTAGCTTTGACGAGGAGGGGACTTTATTGGTTCTCGACACCATCACAACTCTTGCTACTGAGGTTCAAACTTTGGCCCAAGAAATAGCTCCTTCCCAAGAGCTGGTTGCCACCTCAAAGCCTGAGGTGATTGTTACAACCGGAGCCGCCACCCCCTCTAAGCCTCCTGCTAAAAAGCGCAAGATGGACAAGGGAAAAAAGAAGGTGGGTGCCCGTAAATGAGTTGTGCCTGAGGTTGAGGTCGTAGAGCAATCCATTAGGCCCAGCTCCAAGATCAAAGAGTATCATAACTTCTTCATAGACAATATTAATTTTGGGTTCCCACAATAGGATTTCATTGTTTGAGTCAAAGAATTTCCCCTCAAGGGATTGGTGGGCTATGCTTCTCATCACGGCCTGGTGGTAAGTAATGTTTCCTCACCCTGGTTCTTCATATCTTTCTTTGTAAACTAACTTGGTTGTTTGATTCTTCATAACTTGCTTACAATGATAAAAATAGATGAGGAGCTCTAGGTTCGGGATAATGAGAAGGTAGAACTTGTGGACAAACTAATCGTAGTCATTGCCAAGGTGCTAGAACTGAAAGAAAAGCTCAAGAATGTTGAGGTTTCCTTATCTTATGAAATGACAGACCACGAGGTTATTGTGTTGAACCTTGGCATTATAACCAATGAGCTGGCAAAGGCAAGGATAGACCTAGATATTGCTCGTGAACAAGCTGAGCATGCAATGTGACAGGCTTAGATCGTGGAGGAATGAGCTAGATCGACAAAGCAGCAAGTTGGGGTCGCTTTGAAAGAGCCTAAAGTGGCCAAGAGGGATGCTGTTCTCAGGGATGAGGAAGTTGCTAGAGTCAAGGTAGAGACTGCCCCTTTGGTCACAAAAGTGGCAAAGAAGGCAAAATCTAAGAATTGCTCTGCCTTCCTTTACATTTTGTGGTAGCATCATCCTAAGCTAGACTTTTCCTTCTTTGGTGAGGAGGCCCTTATAGCTGTGGAGCGCTACAAGAAAAGGGTAGCCAAAGTTGGTTCTTCTAAAAAGAATGTGGAACCTATGGTTGAAGCTCTTCCTACTGTGGATATTACTCGAAAGGAGAGTAGCTCGTAAATTATGGATGCTGCTACAGATCAAACAATGGATGACCCTACTACTCATCCTGCTGACTCTTCACTTTATGAAGACTCTGTTCGTGTGTTTCATAAATTTGAGTAATTTACAAAATTTGGACTTTCATGAGTAATACGAGCGAAGATGATTAGCCTTCCAAGCTTAAGGGAATTTCATTCCATCCATATTCGCCAGATGATAAGCTCCATAACCAATGACTTTCTTGATGAGGTACGGGCCTTCCCAGTTTTGCCCTAGGGTCCCTTCGTTGGCCTTACGAACACCAGGAAGGATTAAGAATAGAACGAGATCATCAGGTTTATAACTTCAAGCTCAAACCCTTCGATTGTAATACCGCATGGCCCGCTACTGGTAGGTCAAGATCCTGAGGCGAGCTTTCTCCCTTGTCTCTTCTACGAGGTCCAGATTCGCTAAGAGTAGTTGGTTGTTAGTTTTTAGATTAAAAGTGATCCTTCACTATGATGTGACCTCAAGTTCCACCAGGATCATTGCTTTGGATCCATAGAGCATTGAGAACGAGGTTTCTCCTATAGTGCTACAGGCTGTAGTTCTGTAAGCCCAGAGCACTTTTGGTAGTTTGTTCGCCCATGCTCCCTTTTTAGTCTCTAATTTCATCTTTAAGATAAGTTTGATTATCTTGTTGATAGCTTCTACTTGCTTGTTGGTTTGTAGATGGTCTATAGCGGAGAAGCTCTTTACAATCTTAAGATCATCATAAAATCTAAGGAATTGCTCGCTATTAAATTGAGTCCCATTATTGGTTACAATCAATTGAGGGACTCCAAATTTACAAATGATATTATCCCATACGAATTTTTTTATCTTTGTAGAAGTGATCTTCGTAAGCTCCTTCACCTCTGCTCATTTGGGAAAATAATCTATAGCTACCACCACATGTTTACAATTTCCACGAGCAGTAGGGAATAATCCTATTAAGTCCATGCCTCAGATCATAAAGGGCCATGGGCTTACCATTTGCCACAGGTATGCTGGAGGGGCTCGCGGGATCTTTAGGAAATCTCTGACACTTATCGCACCTTCTAACAAGCTCGATCATGTCCTATTTCATCGTAGGCCAGTGGAACCCTTGTTGAAGAGCTTTTTAGGCTAGAGACAGCCTCCTAGCATGATTTTCACAATGACCAGTATGGATTTCTTCTAGGACAGTATCACAATTGGGGCTATCAATGCACCTTAAAAGTGGGGTTAAGAACCCTCTTTTGTATAGTACATCATCGTGGATGTAGTATCTGGTCGCTCAAACTCACAACCTTTAGGCCTCAAGCTTATCCTCTGGCAATTTTCCATCTTACAGATAATCTAGGATCAGATTCATCCAGGATCCCAGTGCCTTGGCAATCATCATCATCACAGCCTTCTGTTCTATGCTCAGGGACGGGAGGAACTCTATCAGGATCGCCCCCAGGAAATTAACATCTTTGGTTATGGCAAGGTGAGCCAAAGTGTCAACATGTGTATTCTGGGCCCATGGTATTTGGTTAACCTCGTAGTGCTGAAACAAACTTAACAATTCCTAGACTTTTTATAAGTAAGTAGTCATCTTTGACCCCCAAGTTTGGTATTCTCCTCGCACATGGCAAATAACAAGCTAGGAATCACTAAAGATCTTTATCCTCTTAGCCTCTACCTTCCTGGCCAGTCATAGTCTGGCTAACAAGGCTTCATACTCAGCCTCATTATTTATAGCTTGAAAGCCAAACCTTAGCACATAAAGAACTTTATGCCCCTCCAGGTTGATGAGAAGCACCCCTGCCCTAGGCTTTTGTTTGATAAATGACTTGTGGATGTAGAGTTCCTAACTTAGATATTCCAGTGTCTCTATTTCCTTTGACATGGGGCCAGTAAATTCTGCTATAAAATATGCTAGAGCATACCCTTTAATTGTAGGCCTAGGCTTATATTCAATCTCGAACTGAGCTAACTTGGTCGCCCATTTGAGGAGGTGTCCTGAGACATTCGTCTTTTAAAGGACTTGTCTAAGGGGGAACTGTGTCAACACTTCAATACTGTGTGCTTAAAAATAGGGTTATAGCTTTCTTGAGGCAACTACGAGGTAGAAAGTAAGTTTCTCCATGGGCGAATACCTTGTCTTTATGTCTAGCAGTTTTTTGCTGACATAGTAAATGGGAAACTGAGTTCTTCCTTCTTTTCACATTAGGGTTGCATTGAGGGCATGTTAGGAAACTCTCGATAGATAATTAACTTCTCGCCTTCTTTTGGCTTTGATAAAAGGGGAGCCCTCCTAAGATACTGTTTGAGCTATTGGAAGGCATCCTCTCATTGCTGCGTCCATTCAAACCTTTTTTCCTTCTTCAGGATGTTGAAGAAAAGGACACACTTATTAGTTGCTTTGGAGATGAACCTGCTCAATGCTGTGACTTGGCCATTGAGGCTTTGTACATCTTTAGGCCCAGCGGGGGATCTCATATCAATAAGGGCTTTGATTTTTTCAGGATTGGCCTTGATCCCCCTGCTGTTCACCATGAAACCGAGGAACTTTCCATAAGTGATGTGCATTTATATGGATTTAGCTTTATCCGATACTTCCTCAGGATTTGGAACATTTTTCTCAGGTCGCGGATATGGTTAGCAACTTGTTTAGACTTTACCAACATATCGTTCAAGTACATCTCAATCGTTTTTCTAATTTGATCCTTGAACATCATGTTTACTAATTACTGGTAAGTCACCCCAGCATTCTTTAGCTCATAGGGCATCACTTTATAACAGTATAATCCATGGTCGGTGATGAATAAGGTGTTCTCTTCATCTTGTGGAGCCATGGGAATTTGATTGTATCTTTCACATCCACAAGCTGATCAATCCTTTGCAAAGGGAAGTTATCTTTTGGGCATACCTTATTAAGGTTGATGAAGTCAATACCAGTCCTCTACTTCCTATTTTTCTTCTTTACGAGAATGGAATTGGCTACCTAGGTAGGATAATGAGCTTCTCGGATAAACTTATTTGCTAATAGTTTATCCACTTCCTCTCTCAGAGCCTCATATCGTTCGATGGTCATTAGCCTTCACTTCTAGTAAACTAGCTTATGGTAGGGATCGATGTTCAATCTATATAACATGACATTTGGATCTATCCTAGCCATGTCCTCGTGATTTTAGGCGAAGACATCGAGATTTACTCTAAGGAATTCCATTAGCTTCATCTTCATACCTGGAGACAATTTCTTACCTAGCTTGAGGCATCTCTTTAGATCCGCCTTACTAACCTGAACATCTAGTTCTTCTATTGGGCCAGTCGCTTTTTTAGCATTTACCTCGCGAGGGTCTAAGTCATAGCTTATGCCAATTGAGCTCCCGAGTCACAGTTCGCCCCCTAAAACCACGTCAATCTTTCTTCTCCTTTCCTCCATTTTGACTGCATCCTTATAGCACCATTGGGCTATATTTTACTTTCCTTGCATGCAACCAACTCCATTTGGGGTTGGGGATTTGATAGTAAGTGTTTTAGGTAATATGATCATATCCAGGTCATTCATTATTGATTACCCTAATACCACATTGTATGCTGGTGGAGAGTCGATAATCAAGAAGTCAGCCAAGGTAGTGGCTTGATAGCTTGAATCTCCAAGGGTGATACGAAGTCTGATTTGCCCCGTCGGGACCACTGCATCTCCTGTGAAGTCGAAAAGAAGTTCCAGAGAAGGCTTAAGCTTATTGAGGCTTATGCCTATCTGATCGAAGCATTATCGGTACATCACATTCATCGAACTGCCTATATCCATCATGATTTTCCACAATTCTGCATTGCTAATCTTGGTTCAGATGACCACAACATCGTTATGTGGAGAAT
Organism: Saraca asoca; assembly: GCA_026873985.1. Lineage (NCBI taxonomy): Eukaryota > Viridiplantae > Streptophyta > Magnoliopsida > Fabales > Fabaceae > Saraca > Saraca asoca. The sequence goes on from JANHAO010001031.1 coordinate 20,933, forward strand.
GCACTTCTTGACCATCCTTTCTGGTGAATGTGATGCAGTTAGAACCCGTCCTGGCTTTTTTGGTCGGTCTACCAGCTTGATTGCACCTTGCTAATAGGACATGTGTCGCCTCCCAAACATATCACTCGTAGGACCTCCTTGAAGCTCCTACGATATGCAGCCCACCATGAATGGTGAATATGGTCTTTATTGAGGGTGTCCCCTCATGTTCGGGAGTCCGTTGATACTAGTGTTGAAGTGGTTACTAAGGCTGGGGAGGTCGCTATCTCGAGGGTCACACCATGTAATCCTTCAAGTAACCTCTCCTGATGAGGTCTTCAATGGCGTTTTAAGTGTCTGGCAATCTAAAGTATTGTGCCCCACCTCGTTATGATAGGCACAAAACTTGTTTTTGTCTCTTCGCCCGATGGGAGTTTTTATGGGCATGGGTCTTCCAAAGTCCTCATTGTCCCTTTCTATTATGAAGATTCGATTTAGGGTGTCTGATAGGATACTATAATTCTCATAGTGACCTTGGAGCTGAGGTCGCTCATCCCTAACTTTCTTTGTAGCCTGACCATCCAGTCCGTCTTTTTGGTCACCTCTGTTATTCCCATTGTTACCCCTCTGTTTGCACCGGCTAAAGCTATTTGATTCATCTTTTTGGTTAGGCTTTTTCAGACTAAAGGTTTCTTCCACCTGATCTCTTTGGCGGCCCGCTCATAAAACTTACTCAGATCTCTCACTACAGACTTATATATACTCTCGTACAACTTGTCATCCTTGCGGAGCCCGACTGAGATGGCTGTGAGGATGCTTTCATTTGATGGATTTTCAGCATTGCTTACCTCACATCTGAATCAGTCAATATAATCCTTTAGGGACTTATCTTTTCTTTGAAAGACAGTTGTGAGGTGACAGGATAGCACGAGTTACCTTCTTAGTGCCTTGTATTGGGTAAGGAATCTCATCTGGCATTCCTCCTAGTTGTGGATGCTATAAGTGGGCAGGCTCCTAAGCCACATACGGGGGATCTCCCCAAGTGTGGCAAGGAAGACACGATACTTTACCAATGGATTGGTGGTCTGAAGGTCCATTTAGACATTGAATGTATCCAAATGATTGTATAGGTCACCATCCCCTTTGTATAACGGGACATTAGGTATTTTAAATCTTCGAGGAAGAGACTCAATTTCAATTTCTTGGGTGAAGGGTGACCTTTTTTCATAATGGTCTTGACTATTATGAGCCGCGAGTCTCTTTTCCAATTGCTCGACCCTCTTTAGCAGCTCTTTAATCATTAGGTCTGGAGTCTCTGATTGACGACTGGTGCTTCGATAACCTTTACTACCCCCTTGATTGTGGGAGTGGTGATTTAAAGTTTTATGCCTCCTGCTGTGCTCATGATCTGGGGAGTGGTGGTCTGATCTACGTTTGTGGTTGGTCTTGCTTGAGCTCTTTCTCTGCAGGAGCTCTAATGCCGCTAGTCATCCTCTTATTCACCCTCACAGACTCAATGAACTTCAGATCTCAATCGTGAGTTAGATCAGTGGACAGAACCAGCTCGTCGATACTCCTCTCTAATGACTTTCTCTTGTCGGGCCCCAGGCTGCTAGGGTCCACCTCTAGGCATGGCAACCTCTACTTGCTACTGTGCACCCTGGGCTTGTACCTGAGCCAATGTTCTCACCATACCAGCTAGCTCCCTCACAGTATTTTCAAGCGCTTCCTGACGCTAAAACCAAGCTTGAACTCCACTGGCATCAAAGCCAACAAGTTGAGGGGAAGTGAATGGTGTCACACCAATGGTAGCACCTATTATTGGGGCGGCCAAGATACCCATCCTAGGGATGGCTCAGCCTCCAGCCGATAATGTTTCTCCTTGTTATTGTATGTGACCATTGGGTTGGCTAGCGACAACACTAGAACTTTTGGTAGTCCTTCCTCTTGCCATTGTAGTTTGACAGTAGATCAAAGAAAATGAGAATGCAGTAGCAGGGGCTCTCCTTTTAGCGCCAAGATGTTGATGGTAAAATCTGGTTTAGTGGATCTAAATTTTAGTCAATAGGAACAATTCAACAACACCCTGAACTGCAGGAATATAATGCAAGTGAAAACGGAAAAATGAAGAGGAAGAGGTGGAGGAGGAAATACAATGAGCACCAAATTTTATTGTGGTTCAGTTGAAGCCAATTTGGCCCCTGCGTCTATGGTGATTTATATTCACTATTGAACAGTGGTTTCTCCATGTGGTTCAGAGTTACAATCACAGTGTTCTTTCACTGTTATGGTAGAGTTTCTGCATGCAATTTCCTTACTTCTCTATTACAATGATCTTCTTCTTTTATTTATAGAAGCGGAGAAGGGTACAAGTGTAATTTGAAAGATAGCAAAATGATTATTTTCACCGCATCGGGCATTTAATGCTAGACATCAGCAATTAATGCTGGGTAAATCATTTCAGACCATCAATGGTAGGTGTGTCGATTTTGGTGGCTGATCTGTCAATTGGGAATGCATGCTTTTAGTTGCTAACTGGACCCCTATACATATGATCAACTCTCTAGCTTGGCAACCTGAGGTTGCATTAAGCGACTTAACGGTCGTGCTGGTTGATCTTGCTATGTTCGTCCAGTAAGTCTCCTTGGGGACAGTAGTGGTGAGGCGCTCCGATTAACAAGCTAGAGTCTTAAGCTTGTGCTTGTCGAGCTGACATCTCTTTTGAGCGACTTTAGTTGCTCGAATGGTTTGGACCTCTCCTAGTTGGACTTATCTTTGGTTGGGTTTTGGCTAACCGAATTCGTGATGTCCGGAAAATTCCCATAACATTCCTATAAATAGAATCTTTGCTATACCTTTTATTAATAGATAAATATTCAACCTACTTGTTTGACTTGTTAAGCATTATAAATGTATTATAGATCTAGAAGAATGGATTTAATGAATTCATGATCATCTTGTCACCCCAAATCTTAATACAAAATTGGAAAATGATTTATTTATTGTGAGTGATTTATCATATAAAGTATAGATATTGATACGGTATGATATAATATGAATTTAAAATCTTTATTTTCTAAAAATAAAAAGATTCCAAAATCCTCTTTTCTTGTAGCTATCCTAAGAGGAGGAGAGCTTTCACTTTGTCTTGTAACTCAATAATCAATAGGATTTATGCTTTCTAGACAAGATCCATAGTGTAAATTGGAAGTGTCAAGACATAATTTCGACATACTTAGGATAGCTTTTCTTAACCAAGCCACGTAGCAATGCATTAGTAGGTAAATTGCCTTTGTTAAGGGTTTGCATGACAACATTGTGTCCACATTTTTGCCCATAATCTTCTTTTTCCCACGCAAGACATCTTTTCCCACGAAGAGTGTCTTCCATGAGCTCATTTCTGCTTTTTCTGACTCTTCATTAAAATCACTTCATTGCAAAATGGCCAAACTATCCTTTGTTTTCCCTAATTGCATCACTAATTAATTGAAGATTTAAGTTGTTAAATCAAATAATTACCTCCAACTATATTTAAATTTTTAAAATGGTTTTGAGATTTCATATCTTCAAAATCTCGGAAATACATATGTATCTCTCCGCCTTTTTGAGAATTTTTCTTTATAAAATTCTTTTCTAATTTTCTATAGGTTTTTTGGAACATTTTAAAATCTTCTACATTGAATTTGATGGGTTTGGTCTGGCAGTGCATTGACTGTTTAAAGATTCTGACATTATAAGCCTCTCAGAGTGCCTTTTATTTTCTTTATATTTTTATTTTATATTACCAAAAAAAAAAAACAAATAGTGAATTAAGATAAAATTTCAATGCACGAACCTTTTTCCCCTTTTAAATAACAATGCTCTTAACATTCTTCTGGGGAATCTCTCAAAGCCAGCAACTTCAAAACAAACCTTTTCTTCTCCTTATCCTCTACTCAGGCCATTCCAATTTGCAACCACACTTGATAGCAGAAATGTTCAATTCTCAAGCATGTTCTTTCATGATCTTGAATTTGTTCTTTGCTCATATTTTTCTTCTCCCAAACATGGCCTATGCTGACTGCAGCTGTGATGAAGAAGAGGCCGCAAAGAGTGATTCAAGTGAGGCTCTCAAATACAAACTTGGTTCAATTGCCTCTGTTCTTGTTGCCGGTGCTCTTGGGGTGAGCCTCCCATTGCTGAGCAAGAAAATACCAACCCTAAAACCCGAAAATGACATCTTCTTCCTCGTCAAGGCGTTCGCCGCCGGCGTGATTCTTGCGACGGGGTTCGTTCACATACTTCCGGAGGCATTTCAGACGCTTACTTCGCCCTGCCTTAAAGAAAACCCTTGGGGAAAATTCCCCTTTTCCGGATTTGTCGCCATGCTCGCCGCCATAGGTACTTTAATGGTGGATTCTTTCGCGACGGGATATTATACGAGACAGCACTATAACAAGCCCAAACAAATCATGGCGGATGAAGAAATTGGTGACGATCATGCTGGTCATATACATGTCCATACACATGCCACACATGGACATGCTCACGGAGCAGCCACCTCTCCTTCTGAGCAGTCCATGCCATCTGAACTAATTAGGCGCCGTATTATATCACAAGTAAGAAAAATAATGTTCTTGTTAGCAATCTATTTATTATTGTAATTTTCAATCAAATTAACACATTATATTATTAATTTATGAGAGAAAGTGGACCCATTTAAAATTGAATATTAGAATATATGTGTAATAATGTTTTATTTTTTATTTTCTAAATTTAATTAATGATTGTAAAATTGTTTCTCTTATTTATTATTTGGTTTTAATGGGTTTAATTATGTTAATTTGCAGGTGTTGGAGTTGGGAATAGTGGTTCACTCTGTGATAATTGGGATATCTTTGGGTGCTGCTATAAGTGTTGATACTATAAAGCCACTCTTGGTGGCCCTTTCTTTCCATCAATTTTTTGAAGGAATGGGGCTTGGTGGATGCATAACTGAGGTATGTATGATAATATTTTGTTTAATTTTCTCCTCTTATAAATTTAAGCAAGGTACCAATCAAAATTTAGTTTGGACAAAAAATATAAAAAGGTGGTATCCAAAATAATATATAGTAACATAAAAACCCCAAAAGTACTTGAAGTAAATCTTCATTCCAAAAGAGATATTAACAAATTTTATGCACTAAGTTGGTTGTGGATGGTGTTGAGAAATAGTGAAAAGAATAGGTTGAGGTCATTAATTTGCTTTACGGGGAAAAGTTCAAAGTTGAAGGGAAGTTAATGCAAATGTTTGCAAGCAGGAGAATGGCTTGCAGATGTTGCCATGATGACAACATATTCTCATTTTTTTTTTATATAATAAAACAAAGCTATCTAACTTTGTGGCCCCATGAAGAGGCAGAGAGAGAGAGAGAGAGAGAGAGAGAGAGAGAGAGAGAGCTCCTGAGTGAGTAGGAGCTAGCTTTGGAATTCTACTTAATGCTTAATTAGTGCATCATTTGACTGTAAAGTTGGATTTATATATATTTTTTTAAGAAAATTTAATTTTTTAATAAATAATTAGTATAAATTTAGAATGAAAAGAGACATAATTCATTTTGCAAGATGACCCATCATTCGAATTTAGATCTTCTAAATTTGAGATATATTATGAAAAATATAGATCCTATTTTTCATTTCGAAGTTCACAAATTTTTTTACAAAAATTCATCATTTTAATAAAAAAATTATGTATATATCTTTCCCTTAAATTCACACAATCAATTTATATATCTAAAAAAAAATTGAAGGAAATAATTATTTTTTAGAAATTAATACTGTGAATTTCTTAAGAGAATTGAGATAATTATAATCCTTTTTCAATATAATTTTTTGGGGTTTCCTTATAAATTTGTATGAATATATATTTTGTTTCTGATCCTAAATACAACATATATTTTGCAGGCAAAATTCAAGTCAAGATCCACAACAATAATGGCAACCTTTTTCTCCCTTACAACTCCAGTTGGAATAGCAATTGGGATAGGAATTTCTAGTGTGTACAACGAGAATAGCCCTACAGCCCTAATTGTTGAAGGCATTTTCAATTCTGCATCTGCTGGAATATTGATTTACATGGCTTTGGTAGATCTACTTGCAGCAGATTTCATGAACCCAAGAATGCAAAGCAGCGTGAAACTCCAACTAGGAGCAAATCTTTCACTTCTTTTAGGGGCTGGCTGTATGTCTTTGTTAGCCAAATGGGCATAAAAGTAATTTTGCTGCTTTTTTTTTTCTTTTTCTTTCTAAAAGAAAATTTTGATGTTTTTGCTTAGCAAAAGAGAGTCTTCACTTGTTCTTAATTTGATGTCTTTTCTGCATTTGTTTTTTGTTCATCAACATGTGCACAACTGTAGTACTATAGCACAAGCCAGATGTATATTCATTCTATATGTGAAAGTCTTTCACTTGAAATAAAAGTGGAATTAGATGCCTTTTTTGTGCACCATTATTTGTTCCAAAAGTGTGTATTATGGATATTGGGATTGGATAAGTGAAGAACAGGTGGAAAGAAAGTGACAACACAAGACAAGGTTTAATTTTCATTTCACATAGTTTATATTATGAGATAATTTAATGTTGTCCACCCTTTTTTTATAGAAAATTTGTCAATGTAATAAGATAATTATGAGATAAAAAAAAAAGAGACAAATAAAGAATAATTACTGAATATGAAATGATTTTTTCGGAAACAAAAATTTCTCAAAAAATTGTTAAGTGAAGAAGGGGATGATGCTATCACTGTAGCATTATTTTTATACAGACAAATTAAATGTGTGTCTGTATAATGTGAATTTTTATTTTCACTATAAATTCAAAACATGAAAATAATATTAAAGAGAAACAGGAAGATGAGGGGAACAGTGAAAAATTGGATAACAGGAGGCATTTAATTTGTGAAATCATACACTTTTAAGAATTTTTATATTTTCATAGATGTGATTTTAAAGAGTTTTATATTCCTATATTTAATTAAATTTTAAAAATATTATTAAATTATAAAAAATATGAATCTTTATCAAAACTTGAACGATAAATATCCGAAAACTTGACTGATCAATAGTGATAGGCCAAAGATCAATGACAATATGTGATGATGGACAATAAATGATGGTAAGAATAATTATTAGGATGAATTGAAATGATAAGATATTAATAAAAAAATCGGATAAAATAATCTTTTTATATAAACAAGAGTAGTTTGTCATTCATAATAATGTTATACCCATATCCATTCTTTACATTCACCATTCAAATCCTTTCACATTTGTAATTAATTTTTTTTTATATAATTAGTTGCTTTATTACAGGTATGAAAACCCACATGTAAGCATAGATCTGAGTTTAGTACTTTTGTGCTCTTTTTTCTTTTACTTGCAGAAAGGTAATTTTGCATGAGTACTCAATTTACATTATTCACATTATCACCTTTGTTGCTGCTTCCTTCTAATTGATGGATATTTCTTCCATACCCTTAATAAAAAGTTGGGGTAAGTAGTTAACAATCCTTCAAGCAGACAAATGATTTTGCTATTAAATCATGCAATCGTAACTTGTTTATACGCTACTGCTACAACCAATTTATTATTACTTATTTTTATGCATATTAGTATTATATATATGTAAACTTGATCTTATTTATCTGGGTGGAATTGCACATCATTTATCATTTGTTTGTTTTCTAAAACTTATAATAATATTTAGGTTTTACTTCCGTGTACACTTCAAAAAAAAAAAAAAAATTATGCATCTGCGACTTGCAAATTTTATTAAAAAATTTTATATAGTTTTACAATTTTTTATAATACATAATTTTTCATAAAAGGAATTTTTTTAAAAAAATTTTGTGTTGCAATTTTAGATAGTAGAGTTATATATATATTTTTTGTACTTGTTACATAAAAAATTTATATAAAATTATAATATTTTATAGAATAAGAAAGTTACGAAAAGGTACATAAAGTGGTTATAATGCTTTGATATAAAAGAGTAATTTCACACCTCACTTTCTTCATTTTTAAATCGTAGCTCCTTTTTTTTTTCTACATTCAAATTTATTTTGCCATTTTATGTTGTTATTTTGGTTGAGTTAAAGTATATGCTTTGATATAAAATTTGTAAGTATTATATATATATATATATATAATAAATATGTGTGTATTAAGTGATAATAGATTGAAAGTAGAGTAAAACCTAAGATACTTACATTAATCAATAATTTTTTTTAAAAAAAATATGAATTTCTTCTATTCAAAGTTAATGTAATTATCATGTTCATTTTGCATATATAATTTAAAAAATTTTGATCAACAATTAATATACAATCAAATAATTAAAATTCACTTATATTTGAAAAAGTATATTTTACATCAATATTATAATATATTATTGAGATATATAGTAATTAATTAGATTAATATTGAATTTTGTAATTCTAATACACATCACATATATATATATATATATATATATGTTAAATCTAATGGTATTGTGTAAGAAACTTATTCTATAAAAAATTATGTAATAATATAAGTATACTTTGAGCTAATACCAATATCAATTGATTCCCACCTATATATATATATATATATATATTAAATTCAATAATGAATTTTGTGAGAAGTTAGGTGATAAAAAAACTATAATGGTAAGCATACTTTTAAATGACACTAATGTGAATTAATTCACCCATAATAATACTATATTTGATAATGATTTGTTAAGAAATCATTGAAAAAAAAAACATGAACACTTATACTGTAACCATTAAAAAAAATAACTGTTTAATAGATAAAGATTATATTGAAATCCACGTATAAAGAATGTGGTCAACTTTGAAATATTGTAATTTCGAAGGACAATCTTATAACTTTAAAAAATTGGAATGCACAAGTTACAAGTAGTATGACGCCAATTAAAATAAACACTTGTCAAATAATGATTTATATGTCAATTAGGATATGCATATCCAAACTTTTAGTTTGTATATTGTAGAATTGTCCTTAATTGATTAACTAGATCAAACTTAAAAAGTGCAAAGGTGCTCGTTAATTGGGCTGACAGCAAAAATGTCTTTTCCCTTTAGACAAAATATAGTCATATAAATAAGATACTTGGATGTTTTAATAAGACTCACATGTTAGGCAACCAATTGTAAATATTTATAATTGACTTTAGGCAGCTTCAATTAAATGTAAGTGTGAACACATATATCTATCACTCCTTAAATAGATATAAATTGATAAACACAACTAATTGTTTACACTTGATTACACTCACTCCTAAAATTGGCATAAGATAAGTAGAGTATCTTCAAATTGAATTCTATAATCAAATCCAATGAGTGATAGTTTATGAAAAATTCACATTAAAATAATTATGTTATATAAAAATTATCATTAAAATAATTATGTCATACTTTTCTCTATTACGTGACATTTTATTTATTGACATGGCAAAAAATTTTACACTAGATATGAATCACTACTATATCCATAAAAAATTATTAACACATTTTTAATATTGAAACTCTTGAATTAAGTAAATTAAACTTTTTTATAATAGCATATTTTAGACATAATAATTCATATCATCTATGTAACTATAGGATATATATGTATTTTAGTCATATATAGTTTAAGATCGGTTAAAGCAATATGCATATGGTTGACGATGAAATCTGATTCTAAGCCAAATTCCAGTCAATCGTACAGTTCTTATTACCTTAAATTATTATTCTGGTTATGCAAATGAGGAAAAGCAGTAAATAGCCAAGAGAAGGAAGAAGAAGATACACACATAGGACTTTTAACGTGAGTCAGCTAAAACTAATCAATCTTTACGTCCACGGTAATGTATTACTCAGAATGTTTGTTGGGTGAACAATATTTTTATAGAGAACTCTCTACAATCTGACAGAGTGTCTACTAGTGTTTCTCTCGGATCCTCTTTTACAATGGAGTTTCTCCCTATTTATACAAGTAGGAGAGGTTACAATAATAATTTTCTGAATTGCACATCTGTTACATTATGTAATAAATATATACAGACAATTTAGACTTTACAAGTTGAGGCGTGCAAGTGGGTGTTTGCTTTCGGGGGCTAGTTTGCTAGTTGAGAAAGTGTGCCTTTTGGTTATTGATTAGACTTGTGCGAAATTTCAGGCCAGAGGTCACTCACTTAGTGACCCGGACTTGCATTGTGTGACCCACGACCATGCAAACTAGATTTACTCTCGGGCTTGCAACACGAGTTCTGGATGTGACTTGCTCTACCAGCGATCCAAGGCTCGCCTCGTTAGTAAGCTAATGCTACTACTCTTAGCTTTGTGTTTTAGTGTGCTAAGCTTCTGGACCCGTCGAACTTGCTTGCTAGCTTCTACTAGCCCATCTTGCTAGAACCGGATTTTACCCATAACACACATGAAATGTAATATCTTCAACTAGTAATAAATAAAATTAAGAAGAATGTTTTTGTCAAATCAGAAATTTGTCTAAGGGAATGCAATAGGCTCAAGTTTGCTGTATATTGACAACAGGTCAACCAGTGCTATTTAAATGTTTTTCTTTCCTAATTATTTGTTTGAAACCAATTATTCTAGATTTTTTTTGTTGAACCCATATATATATATATATTTAAATCGAATTCTTCATTTAATTGAGATGATTTCAATTTATCTATAAATTAAATTTCAATATGTTAAAAGTAAATATTTTAATTAAATTAAAATTTTATTATTTAAAATATATTAAAAATATATAAAATTTAACTTGAAAATTCTATTTTAATAATATCATTATAAATAAAATCAAAATAAACGTAAAATTTTTGATACAATATATGCTTTATGTTAAATAAAGTAGATCCTAATGAAATTTTTTACAAACCTTAAGAATTTTGTAACAGCAAAGATGAAACTCAAAAATAAATTATAAATAAAAAATATTTTTGACTTAAATTTCAACAGTATTTGAAAAAGAATTTATTTTGAATGAAATACTATCTTATTTTTTATTGGTTATGGACGAGTAATTCTTATTTTTTTTACTTTCTTGGGAGGTTTATTTGTTTTCAATCACCGGTACATCAAGGGAAATTCTTGTATTAATTCTTCTATATAACACTTCTTCTTATTCCCATCAAACAAGAAGAAGATAATCATAAATTTTAATATTTTAAAAATTGATAAATATACTTTTTAATGCATATAATCCTATAAAATTGATATATAAACAATAAAAACTAATAACTGTCTTTTTCTAATTAAGTAAAAGTAAGAGTATGTATTATAATTAGAATATTCAAGTGCATAAAAATAGCTACTCATTGCTTAGTATTCTCTTTTTCATTGGCATGGATTTTATTATACCATCGATGTACATGGGAGGGAAGAGTGACTAAAAATTTCAATAAGAATAGAACATAAGATTTAGCATAAATTATACTATTTTATTAAGATTTAATCTAATTATATAGACATTCTTTACTTTATAAAATATATATATATATATTTTTATTTTTTTGTGTTTTAAATCTACATCTATATTTCTTTTTGCAAAAAAAAAAAGATAAAAACTTATTTATGAAAATAAAAGAATACAACTGTATAATTTGACCATATCTAAAAGGAAATAGGTATATTTTGTCCAAATTCCTAAAATTTATATAATTTCATAAAATGTGCGTTAATTTGACTAAGTGAAAAAGGTAAATTATTCCATTGGAGATGATGAATACAATATCCCTTTCAACTCTGAAGAAGTTATATTTAATAACTATAATTATTAATTTTTGTAATTATCTTTAAACTATTTATAAATAGTAAATTGTATTTACTTAAGGTCTTTTTCAATAACTTTGAAAGGAATTTAAGTATTATATTATATTAACGTGAAGATAAAAATGTAAAGATCGTAACGATTTACTTTCTTACTTATACTAAACAAGTAAATCTTGTTAAAATAGTTAAAATATTCTCAAATCAGGAAAAATTAAAAAAATAATATATAAATCAAATCACTTTCAAATTTAAGCCACAAGCCTCCACATTATACTTGATTTTGCACAAAATTAAATTGAACATATTTATTTTCTCAAATCACTAATAAGATAAATATTAAATATAATTTATCATTATAAATAATTTTAAAAATAATTATAAAAATTAATAATTATGAATATTAAATATAAAATTAAAAAATAATTTATATTTATTTCTTTTTTTTTTCCCGATGAATTGAGAGGACCCAGGAACAGTTAAATTGAACAATGTTATCTCTCCTTTGATATCAGAGTTTGAATACAAAATTGGAAGTAGGCTTTCCAACTTCTGCTTTTCTTTGTCCTTCAACGAAACACACCGGACTAAGGTAAGAAGCCAAAACCACCACAATATTCAAATAAGTAACCATGTCTTTCATGATTCTATGATACTAAAAATATATCAACTTTGTGATCATAATATAATATTATATTTGTTGATGGTTGATTTTGGCAATCGATCAATCAAGGGTTTTTGAGAACCGAGCTGCTGCTTAGTCGGTCGGAATATAGAAATTTCGATGAAGTTTCAGTGTAAAGAGGGAAGAACAAGGAAAAAATTTATTGTGGTTTAACTAAAGTAAGTTTGACCCCTACGTCTATGGTGAGTAATATTACTTCTTTGAATGTATTTTTTTTTACAAGCAATCCCCCTCCTTTGGTCTCTCTCTTTTCTTGCTTTATCAGACCTCGCCCTCTCCCTTTCTTCCGGGGGAAGCCTTACAACAGATGATGAAAATTTATTCGTACATAATCATGATTACATTTGTACAGATATTAAATGCTGAATGATAGACAATAAATACTGGACAAATCACTGTCGGGGTCTTGGAGGCTAACGGCTGAAGGAGTGCTCTAGGCGGCATCTGTCAGAATTTTGGTCAATTTCTCAGGCAAGGAGGAGAGTTCGCTAGCGGTCTGGTTAGTACCCTTCGAACTTCCTCAAAGCCTTTGGTGGCCTTGTCGTAGTCTGGGCTGCTTCCTCTTTACTGGGCCTTCTTCCTTCTGGGCCATAACTGCTCGCCCAAAGAATCCATATAACAATATTTATTTATATTTTCTTACAATTATGATTATTGAACACAGAACAATTCAGATTATGCCACTGGTTGAAGATACCTACTAGAAAACAAAACTCATGATGTTGAGTGGAAAATGTAATGGCATCAACATTCGGAGGCTGTGGACAACTTTCATTGATTTCCTATATCTTAAGGGTATCTGTGACCTGTACCCTAGCCAAATCCACATTTTTAAAAATATTTTATATAATACTCATTTTTTAAAATATTTTAGAATCATTTTTTTAATCTACAGTAAAATTTATAATTTTATGAATTTCTATTACTTAATAAAAATGTGTATGATACATCTCAAGTTTTTCTCCTTTTATTGCTATTTGATAATTGCTGACATGTTGGTTGAAAAGACTTATAATGTCAGTGCTGGAACCACATTCAATTCGGTAAGCGGAGGCACTAATGCAGTACAGTTTGACCTCATCGAGCCCATTAATTTTTTGTTTTTTTCAAAAAACAAAAAGCTCTTTTTTTTGTTAAAGATGGTTTCACCAATATTTGCTATCCTGTTTACACCTACTTATCCACAGCGATATTGTCTAATAAGATTTTTCATTGTCGATAAATTGAGGTTCTCTTGTGTTGAATGTATAAGATTAAAAAGGAAATAATAATAGTCATAAGATGAATTTAAATAAATCCGAACTAAATTCATTAAGAATTCAATATTTTAGATGTATTAAAGATCAAAATTTATGAAGAATTGGTAAAATTTAATTTTAATTAAATAAAAAATATGATTGTAATTTTTCTTTCATGATTGAAAAAAATTAAAATATTTTTTTATTAATAATAAATAATTTATTATAAAATATATTATTTAAATAGATTTAATATGACATTTAAAAAAAATTATAATCTTTTCATATTTAATAATTAGATTCGAACATAAATTATTAAATAATAAATTTTTATATTAAGCCGCATTAAATAAATATTTATCTATTTAAATAACATTGTCTATGATTATCTTCCTTATGGCCCGTTTGGTTGGGTAAAATAGAGAAGGAAATGGAGTGAGAATATTACTTTTTTCTTGTTTGATTTAGGAGAATAGAGGGAAAAACATTTCCTTGGAGAAAGACTTTTCTCTTATTTAATGAAGATCATTTTCCATTTTAAAATTAAAGAATGGAAAATACATTGACTCCCACTAAAAAATGTATCTTTATTTTGACCTTCTTACTAATTAATATAAAATTATGTTATTTAATATTAATTAATATTTTAAATTAAATTAATATTTTTAATATAAATAATTAATTTATATAAAATTATCTAAAATAATTAATTTTATATAAATATATATTATTTAATATATTTTATATATTAATATATATTAATTTTATATATTAATATTAACTTATATATTAATTTTTAATATATAAATATAT
>JANHAO010001032.1:0-35452 GCA_026873985.1 Saraca asoca
GCAATAAAGGTGGGTATTAAAAATCATATATAATTATTAAGTTTTTCAAACCTCTTTCTATTCATATAAGAAATATGCTTAGATCTTTAAATCATCAGATTTAATACATACTTGTTCCAATATGGATGAATAAAATGCAAGTCTAACATTCTAGATAAAAAATGAAAAATCAAGGCAAAAATATATATTGATCTTCCCCAATAAAATTTACTGCCAAAAACCCAAATCAGCTATATAGGTTAAGAACATTTTGGTCAGATCTCAGAACTCAAAGCTGAATAGACATGCATCACAGCCAAACAGAAAAACACAAATCAAAAACGGAGGATTCATTCATCATTTATGAATGAATAATTCTAATCCAAGACAAAACCTGCCATAGTATAATTCTTTAGCAAAACCAATCCAGACCATATGAGTCTGAATATATAAAACAAATATCTGCTCTAAGTAATAATACTGAGAAGGAAAAATAATCATTCATCATTTCAGAGAAAAAAACAAACACAAAAACTTCCCAGGCCAAGTAATCTGATACGAAAAATCCAAGATGACAATTTGTCACCAGCAAACATGATTATTACCACCCAAAGAATTGAACCATTTACAGGGCATCCAGGAATTAGACAATTCACCATACAAAGGGTGATTACACGCATCATTTACAGAGGTTTCACATATAAAGATACATATAGTTACTAAAATCTCTATAATAATAACTATCAGTGATACATTCCAAAAATCTATATCCCAAAATAACATCTATAGATGGTCAGATAAACAAAATTAGGCTCTATGAACATGAAGTGCCTTGAAAACATGACTTAAAACTGTACATAGAATGCCTGTGGCTGGAACAGAATGACAAGATCGTCTCATATGATTAAGTATTCCACTAACTAAATTTAACTACCAAAAGTCTGGAGAGAACAAAAAACTGACTGGCCTTATTCCCATCATCCTTAAACCTGGATATTTTATAAGAATATAAACTGGGTAATAGACTTATACCATTTTCTGACTATGTCCAAATCATGCTATTACATAGAGTCATATACTTTACCGTACCAGAGGAATATGCAAACATAGCAGTTCTATGAAATGCACGCTTAACATCTCAGATTTTGTAGCTCATATCATCCAAATGTCTTAGTTTCACCTTATGCATTCTAAAAATATCATACTTCCTAAATTATAAAAGACCAAAAAGATTGTTACAGAGAAAACATATTAGTAGAAAACACCAAAAAAAAAAAAAAAAAACTGTTATTGTACTAAAACGCTGATTTGAGTAGTAGAAAGCAACTCCTTTATGCCACCAATGCAAAGTTTCTGAAACACGTAAAGATAAACAATAGGATCTATGTATATTTCATAGGATCATATCACACAAAATGCAAAACTAAAATTCTTGTCATTTTGTGAAATAATCATGCCATATTATTAATTTGATTTGGTGTTTCGCAGCAATCAAAGTCCCAACATTTAATGGAATTATATCATTAATGAGTTATACTTAAGTATAGCATAAATATCCCAACTTTAATTTAACCTACAACTCAATCCTCACTAAATCCCCAAGTGGCATAAATCATTAATTCATAGCCTTGTTATGTCAGATTTGATGTTGTTCTCCTAATGTTTCAGATTGACTTTCCACTCGTCTTGCTAAGAAGTGAACTCATTCAATGACTTATATTGGATGCATGAAGAAAGGGCCAGTGATTACTGACCCCAAAAGGAAACGGTAGATGAATTTAGAAATTTTATTGCTGAACTTTCATTTCTATCCAATATATGCACAACTTTAACTGTCCAATAATAACAGGTATGGAAAATCAAGAAATCTGATTGGAAATTAATATTTTTTGCATGCTTACGGTCCTGTATACATTCTTTCTGCAGAAGTGGTAGTTTTATTGGCTACTGCCAGAAATAATAGGTATGCCATGGTTGAAAATTCTTTTATTCCTTTACTAATTATCTGACAGAAAATCTTGTACATTTTTCTTGATTGTCATGTTAAGAGTTTGTAATGGACTTAAATTATCCATCATAATTGGTTGAAAGATCAACAAGGTTTAGAGCAGCGTGAACATGAATATATTATAGCAAAGATATAAAAATCCTCACTTAATCCTCATGGAAAAAATTATTAGTAAAATATATAATTCATCCATTCCAATATATTCAATGATTTCTTTCCAGTTTAACATTTGATTCATAGACTAGTCACAATTTAATATTTTCACTGCAAATAAGGTTAAAAAAAAACACACCTTTTCACTGCAAGCCACAAGACTAGGAAGAAAATGCTCTGTGTCATCCTCCTCTCTACCTCACTATGGTTCTTTAGAGAAAAAAATTTCACATTTAGGGTGATGAAGAATTTGGGGTCTTAGGGTTCTACGAAGAGAAAATGGGAGATTGGATAATTTTAGTATTCATTGCACCCTTAGTGGTGGTTTTAAAATAAACATCGACAAACATTATAGCTAGCAGTGGTTTTATTAAAAATTGCCTCTGACATTTGCTTTTCAAAGGAGCTGAACCTAGGTTACTTGGTTTAGCCGTGTTTTTAGTGGCAGTCCATAATAACCGCCATCAACAAACTAGCGTTAAATAAAAGTAATTAGTGGCAGTTCAACAAAACACTGCTAAATAGAAGTCCTTAGCTGCGGTTTGATACAACTATTAGGAAAAAAACAAGTACTTAGCAGTGGTTACATATAACCACCACTAAAACCTATTTTTGAACTTGGTATATTTAGCGCATTCTTACTCGAACCACCACTAAGGGCCATTTCTGTAGTAGTGATTGCCCTTGTTTGTTGCTCACTTGGTCACATTTGAGGCTTGTGCATTTGGCACTTGATGAACTTGTGGTCCCCACATGACCAATCCGTAGCTTTTATCATTTGTCACTTGCCCCCTCCCCTAAGGTTGCAAGGAGACTAGATCAACTTGACCAACCACATAGTATCCCCAAGGTCTTGGAGGAAGCTTACAGGTTGTTAACATGTCCAGTTGGATGACTCTAAGTTTAATTATTATTATTGAATATCTAACTTGTTATATCGACACCTTATATTGCTGATGCCTTGTTTCACACATTTATCACATTTAATGGCCTTTAATCATGACAAACTAACATATCCTTATCCATGATGGTTCTTATGAGCTTTCAATCTAGGCCATTCACTTAGAATATAAAACCTCTTCACTTTCACAGCAGCATTTTCACTTTAGCTTAAAAAGGTATTCTAGAGAACTTTGGCAATTCTTCTTCTAGAGGTTCTATGACTATCTCATTTTCTCATCACATTTCCCAGGTGTGTTCTAGGTATTCCACTACTTGAATTTTGCATCAAGTAATGGTTCTTGCTAATAATTTTGGAAATTATTGAGAAATTTTTTAGGATTTTCAAGGATATTTCTTTCATTCTTTTTCTAGATTTAGGCATTTAAGAATGTTATGTTGTGTGAATATGGTTTTTTTATGCATTGTTTGGTTTTGTGTGCTTAGATCAATTTTCAATAATTGTTCAAGTATATTACTAGAGCAAAATGGTTATGGGATCAATTTTTATTTGCTTTGACATTTTTTTTGGCTGAAGGATTCTAGTTATTATGATGTTGTTGAATTTGCCCTCTAATTTTCATATTTGGGTTTTATAGTAATTGAAGGGTTTAATTTTGTTAACTGAGTTCCTGTAAATCATTAGAGCTTTATGCTTATTCATGTGCAAGAGTTATAATGTAGCTATTTTAGTTACTTTTGGTTTTGCAACATTCTTGCCATGGTTCATCAATGAACTTGATTTCCTATTTTTCTCTTTTTTTTCTAGGTGTAGGTATGATTTGACATCTTTTTTTTTCTTGTTTTTGTATTTTTTGATTAATGTTTAGGGACTTGGTGAACAAATGTACTATTACATCACCAAACAAATTACAGCCGGTTAGTTCCTTTGAGGATGACCATCCTATCCTCCATCAGTTTTAAATGAAATCATTAAGATCTTTTCAGACTAATCCTCAAAGTGATCAGGCATAAGAGAACTCGTTGCCCTTTATTTTGAAAATAAAATCTTGAGTTGGAACGACAACTATACTGGAACCAAATTGAAATGATAGAAATGCCCACAACCAACTTAATGAGATTACTCGTGATCAAAATATTGAAAAAGGATCATTTTCTCATTCAAATATGTCTTCCTTCCAACTGAACAATATTCAGACTCTTCATCTAGATCATCATGACATACCCTATTTAAATAACCCTTCATGGAGCAATTAGCAAGACTAAAAGAGAAATGACATTGCTTATCATACTAATAGATTAGTGAAGGAGATAAACTGGGTTGGTCTCGAAGTCTGATCAGCTAGAATTTATTCAACATAACTTTTAACCAATTGGATAGAAAAATTGAAGAATTTTTAGAAACCTCTTTCATTTGAGCAGTCATTTATGTCTTTTGAACTTGCTTAGGGGAACAAGTGATGTTGCAATTTTGACACTAGTAGATTCATTATGTTTTATGGATATTTCATAGAAGGGATTGGCAATAAGCCTCCTTTTACTCCTCTACAACAAGCTACTCTCTGTTTGCTCAATATTGCACCTTCAGAAGCGATCTACAACTAATGGGTCTTCCTTGAGTGCTTTGAATTCATTTGTTCAAAGTTGGGTGTAGTTCCCTCCACAATTTTTTTTTTTATATTTTTTCAAACACTACAAAAAGGAGTGGTGGTTGGGTGTATGTTACATAATGAAATGATTGTGACATTTTCACAAACATGTTGTCAAGCATAAAGGGATGGAAAGATTCCCTCTTCAAAGTATGTTTGAAGAGTAGCGAGCTTCAACCATGCTGGTTGTGTCATAAAGGAAGGTTTCTTTTTCCTATTGTTTGGTCTTATCTAATTGCTCTTTTTTCCTATAAAAGAATATAGAGACTATTTTGAGCAAGATTGGCTTGTAATTGACATCTTTTTGGAGCTGAGCCTTGGAACATTTAGAAAGTTTTAAGTTTGCATCTTACAATGTCCTTTTTTTTTTTTAATCTTTGTTGTGATAATTTTGTCTTGTTGAATGACTGTCCTTTTGTGCATAACTTTTTTTAGAAGGAAAAAGCATGTTAGACATTGATGAAATAAGGAAGCTTAACAAGAAGTTTGCCCTTCCTTCCAACCAAAACAAGTCATTTTTTTATCCCAACAAACAACAAGAAGATTGATTCATTTATAAAGATCGGTTTGGAACCTCTAGTGAAGGATCAAAAAATGTTGGTTGGAAAAAAAAATCAATCTTCCAAGAGAACTTCTTCTTGAGATAATGACAAGAATCCTTGTCCTTTTGATCCTAAAGATTCTTAACCAAACCCAACCATTCCACAACTGAATAATCGGATCAACCCCGAAAATTCCAGAATTCCACCATCTTCTATGGCTCCTTCTATTGTGAATGCAAGAATGCTATTTTGACAATTTGATGAATCATCCAATGTTAGCCCTTCAGGTGAGCAAGGAAGTTCATCTTACTAGTCCTGAAGAAAGAGTAAAAGGCTCTGGGACCAATTTTCTTGATAGCTTGTTTTATTAAGACATAAATTATGTAGGTTTTAGTTGGGGGTTAACTTTTTTTCCTTAAGGATGTGATAAGGTTAGGGAGGGAGCTCCACAATTATAGGTTAATTGGTCTTTCTCATCATATGATAACTTAATCCCTTTACCAGAGTGCATGTCTCTTAATGGCACACAACAAGATATGCAAATATAAAAAATTTTACTTGGATAATAAGGGAAAAGACTAAACAACCTTCGATTGGTTAGGCAAGGAATTAGAGAATTTGAAGGCCGCTATTAAGGATATAAAGAAATCTATTACTGAGAAGGACAAGGCTTTGCAGGAATCAAATGAGAAAATTAAGTCTCTTAGGCTTTTTGCTTTTCACATTTCCAAGGAAGATCAAAATAGCAAATTAACTCTTGAAAAGATTAAAGCTAACTTTGATGCCATGGAGCATGACCAAGATGAACGGAAGAGGAAGATTGAATGGGAGTAACTAAAATATCCAAAACAAATAAAATAGTTAGAAGAAGAAAAAGTTGCTGCTAAGAATTGTGCTATCCAACAGCGAGAAATAGACCTTGAAATCTTTCAAAATTGGCTTTAATCTAGTGATTGATCAAGTGAAAAACTTGTGTAAAGACCTTGATCTCAACTACTTAGATCTGGATAAAGACGTTCAAGACTTGGCGTTGTAGGACACTAGATTGAATATAGATTAACAATGGGAGGTCAATTGAGAGAACACGGATGGTCCTACTGTGGAGTAGTGTTATCATGCTTGTGTTTGTTATTTTTTTAATGCATCATGATTTTAAGGACGCTTTGAAGTACTTGGTGTTTTTAGAATATTATTATGGTTGGTCAGTATTTTAAAGTACCATTTAATGTTTAGATGTGCTTTATGAATGATTGTGGCTATCATAGGATGTTTTCATTATTCTTTCAATCCATTTATGTTGATCTTTAGAATGTTCATGCGCCAAGAGTATAAAATATGAGTTTAAGATTTAGGTTGCTATACTATTTCAATCTTTTCAATTAAGTATTATCAGATCTTATATGCCAACCACTTGATCATTATAGTCATGGATCAATATTAAGTAAGAACTTTTAATTCTAGGTTAAGGCTACGCCTTACTAAAGTTCTTGTAGATTACAACATTTAGATTTTTATCTGATCAATGTTTGAGCTAGTGGCTTTTGAAGCAATGCTTCTAAAATTATTAACCATCAAGCTAGTGGTCTTCAAACAAATTAATAGGTTAGTGGCTTATAAGTATTTTTGAAGCAATGCTTCAAATGACAAATCATTAGGTCAGTGACCTTTAAGTGCTCCAAACAATCACCTCTCCTCTCATTATTTAAATCATTTTGGCTTTATGATAAGACAAAAATAGCTTATTTTATTCATCCACTATAGGGCAAATTTCCAAAGTACAAAACTGATCAATGCGGAGAAAAATCCTCATTTAGATTTTCTTAATCCGTGATTAATTAGTTGAACCCATATGTTTTCCTACTTGACTACTTGTACATGATATTTTTGCAAATGCATGGCATTCCATGTCTTAGAAAGCTTATTTCCTTTTATTGTTTCTAGACAATAGCCTCAATTTCTAATATTACCAAACACTTGGTATGAGCCTTCCTACTTCGCTACAAGCTTCCCATTTTTTGTTTCTTTTCTTGGTTCATCTGCTTTTTACAATACCAAGGTGTCATGTCCAAATTTCCTTGGGTTTGCTTGCTTATTATGGTATTTTGCTAATTTCTTCTTGTAAGTGATTGATTGGACATGCGCCATTTCCCTTTCTTCATCAAACATGTCTGAGTTCTGTAAGAGTAACTCATTATTTATTTTTTCATCAAAATTTTCCTTTTTGTCAATTGCCATACCAATTTCCATTGGGATAAGTGCTTCTTGACTAAACACTAGATGAAAAAGTGTCTCTACAATGGCTATTTGAACAATCATTTGACAAGGCCAAAGAATATTGAACAATTTGTTAACCCACAGACATTTTGATTGATATAGATATTTCTTTGATCCTTCCAATAATACCTTGTTAGCCAACTTTGCCAAACCATTTGTATATGGATGCTCAATTGAGGTAAACTTTTGCACTATCTCAAGGTCTTGGTAAAATTTCTTAAAAATTTTACTTGTAAATTGTACACCATTATCGGTCATCAACACATAGGGCACACCATATCTACTCACAATAAATTTCCATATAAATTTTTAGGCATTACAGTCTGTAGTTGTAGCCAGAGGCTTGGCTTCAATCTATTTAGTAAAATAATCTACATTAACTATTAAAAATTTAAATTGCCTAGGAGTCATGGAAAATGGTCCCAAGAAATCCAAACCCATTGGGTGAATGACCATGGAAAAGTACCTACATTTTGCTTGGTTAGTGGTTTTCAAGGGATGTTTGCATGCCTTTGACATTTATCACACCTTTTTATCGGCTCTAAAGAATCCTTTTTCATGGTTAGCCAGTAATATCCTGACTATAAGGCTTTCTGAGCTAGGGCTATTCTAGCCATGTGACTTCCTCATATTCCTTCATATAGCTCACTTATTACATAATTAGCCTCAACTTGATGTAAGCAATTGCTAAGTTGGTAAAATGATGCCCCCTTTATGCTAAATAGAATGTCGGGTAAGTTATTCAATAAAACCCTAAGTGTTCATAATCCCCAATTACATTTGTCTTGTTATTTTTTACTTTGAACTTGATTTTCTTGGTATAGCTACTATAATTGAAGTTTGATTGTTTTGGTACAACCACAATAACTAAAGTTTGGGGCAATGTTGAGTTAAATTTTATTGAAAAATTATGCCCTTAAAGCTAGTATGTGCCCTATGCTAAGCCAAGATGGAATATTGGCCCTTTCCATGTGATTTTCAACCAATTATGGTATGATTGTGCTAAGGGTTGATTATCATAATTTAAAAGTAAATCTATTTTATATTGTCTTTTTTGAGAAGGATGAGGAAAGTTTTGATTGGAAGGACTCAAGTTCAAGAAAACACCATTTCAAGTGAGTGGATATTTTATTTCTATTAGCTATTTTACTAGGTAGATTTAGGCAAATCTTGGTGAATAGTGGCTTTCCTTATGTATGTTAGTATTTGATACTACTGTGATATCAATGTTCATAAGGACTTAAATTGAAATTCTATGTTGTGTGGTTGTACCTTGCACTAAGAGGTTCAAAATTGGGTTGGAATGAAAATATTAAACCTTAATTAATTCACATGTGGGATTGTACAATTTTGATGGTTTATTTGATGACTTTTCTATTGTGTAGATAGTAGATGGATAGGGTGAGATGCTAAATTGAATTCTACTATATTATGAACTAATTGATTAGGAATTCTTAAAACTTTAGATAGTATTACAACTAATTATATCTTGCCTAGACAAGTGAAGTGAACCTTAGGTACATTGTGGAAGTAGGTTAGATACTATGCCTTAGTGTTAGAACTGAAAGCCATTTCCCTTGATGGAATGTTTCTTTTGTTTGAATTTAGGCTTATAAGTAAGATAGATAAATTATGGATAGTGTTAGACTATAGGGTGTAGCTAGGAATAAATAGGTGCCATATGTACGTATTTATGGAACAAGCAAAAGAATGAAACTTATTGCCATATGTGTGATTGATTATTAAATTATTACATGATTTGGTTATTGATTGTGTGTGATTGAACAAAGTTGTGGACTCCTATTTGAATTCTTCAAGTAACCTACAAATGATTCAAAATGACAAATATTGTATATGGTCATTAACATGATGGAGTGATAAGAAGTGGAGGATATTGAATTCATATGAATAAGCGGTAAGTTATTTGAAAATTTCAAAAAAGGGAGTTTCATATGTTTTGCTTGAGTATGTGAAAATACTTGTAGCTAATGATATCTTATTGTTGCCTTTGGTTTACCATTAGTTTGGAATCATTTAGTCACAATGGAATGTATGGATCATTGTTGAATTTGATTTGTTGCTTGCTAGGGGATGCCTAAGTTAGTTGTGTGGAAAGGATCTTTTTACTAGCAGTAATTACGTGAAATATAATTAATTATATGCTATAGAATGATTGATTCAATTGTTTCAATGAAATTTGACTTGAACCAAGTAATGGCCATCATACTAGTAGTGACAATGGCAATTATCTTGGCTTATAAAATTCAGCATAGTGGAAGATTACAACTTTTATAAGGGGTAAAATATAATATTTGGTATCCTGTGGTTGAGAATTGATTTAGTTACAGGACCTTGGATGTATGGTAGAGTAGAAATAAATTATTCATTCATTAACTTTCATTAAAATTCATTATATTTTTGTTTAATTTTTTTTAGGTTCATAGGTAGCTTCCACAGTACTTGTTGACCTTCTTGTTGGATATGGACAAACTACTTGATGACTTCGTGGAGATTCAAGGCAAGTTACTTGGATACTTACTTTGGCAGTTGGCTCATTTGCATAGGTTGTATATTGTCTTTTGTGTATAGTATGTTGTTGGCTTTTGTTTTTTATTTGATGATACTAGAGTTATATAAAGTTATATGAGTTGTACAAGTCTCATGAAGGGTACAAAACCCAAGAAACATTTAGTAAATAAAGGAAACTCTACCAAATTTTATATATAACTGTTTTGAATATATATATATATATATACTTATACACACAACACACACACATAGACACATATATAAACACATAGTTTTTGAGCAAATTTGAAACATATATCTTCTATTTTTGTAATCCTTCACAAGTTCATAGGTTTGTGATGACTACATGCATAAAGTTATATAGAAGTGTATCTTCTTGCGTGGCTTTTGGGCTAATTCTCCTATGCTGGTCATGTCCCAAGTTGGGGCATGACACGATAATTCATTTTCCCTTCAATTCCTTCCAATTTCTTTTAAATGAATTTTGTAACCAATTTTTGTGAAGATTCTAGAGTTATGAGTACGTTTGTTTCTCAAATTCATTCATTACATTTTTTTTTTTTGCTTTAAATTCGTTTCCTATTAAAGTTTAATACTATCAAAACTTTTATTTCATATCTTTTATATATTTTGATGAATACAGTTTAAATTGTCAAAATTATATTTTTGCTCTCCAATTATTTCTTGACTCCAAATTTAATGATAAAAATAATTCATCTAAAAAATTGTGTTAAAATTATATGTATGAATTAGCATTATTTATCTATTTCATATTTCATGTTGTGGTAAGCATTTAATAAAAATTATCTTCAAGTTAATTATTATTATAAAATAATTTGGAATACTAATATCCTCACTCAGTCTTCCTTACTCAGTTTCATTCTCTCATATTTGTATAATTTACTCTATTTGTGTATAAATGACTACAATAAATAATTTGTGTGATCATATCATTACTCTACATTTAAATACTAAAAGTTTTTTATACTCCTCCAAAAGCTTAGAAAAAAAAAACAAATTAAAAATCCCACACACTCTCAAATATGACACACTTTATTATAGTATATAAATCACTATACTTGACCATAGTTTTGCTTTGGCTAGTTTAACACAATAAAACATATATATTTGGGCATAAGTGACATCTGAGGAATGATTCATTGTTCGAGATTAATGGATCTTTCATTCTCTTCCTTAGCACACGGTGCAATATTCATCATCAATTTGTGGGTTGGTGTAAATTCATTGTTCTCTCTCAATCTTTTTTTTTTTGTTTACATTATTGTAAATTTAATAGCAAAAATTAAAGTGCTCCATTTTGGTTGAAAATTTTTTGGATGAATTATGGCTAGTGCAATCAATCATGGATGCAATCAAGACACTCCCATGGCATCACAATCATCGTGAAACGTTGGGTTAGTGTAACTTCATTCATCTCTTTCAATTTTTTTATTTTGCATTATTGCAAAATTTATTTACAAAAATCAAGCACTCTATTGTAGTTGATTTTTTTTTTTTTAAAGAATCAGACTGGTGCAATGAATTATGGATGTGATAGAAGGCTGGGTTGGAAAAACCTTTGGTTCGTCTTTTTTTGTTGTTCATTATTTTGTGTTATTTGAAGTGGGTTTTGCAAAATTGAAATTGTCAAAACCCATTTCAATGTGTATTGTTCAAATTAATATTAGACATATTTTATAACAAGTTTCAATGATGTGAATGTTATAAAACTCATTATGTCTATTCCATACTAGATTGCCTATCAAGCATTGATTCTTTTCAATTTTAAAAAATTAATTAACATATTCAATGCATTTAGGTGATTCTTAGTTAGTTTGTCATATTACTCACGTGTACTTGCAATTTCTCTCGGATATCTTTGTGTTATGTTCTCTATTTGTGAATCTATTCCATGTTAATAATCTTTCTAAAAGAAAGGTAAAGTTTATTTATTCAACACTTCTAATTCTATATTGTATTTGACTTGTGACAATACGCATCTCAATCACGTGTATTTCATCGTACTCATTTTCTAATGTTTACAGAATTCATATTCCTCTTACTAGATTGGATATGTAACTATATAGATTATTTGCATAAGTGCACAATCTTTTTCATGGTTAGAAAAATTAGCTTTGCTCGTAAGATTATTTCAGATGAAGAAGACTAAAAGATTCTAACAAGAGTCATCAGGATGTGGTTTGCAATTCAAAACAATGTCAATGACAACATTAAGAGCATGGGGCTGAATTCCAATTACCATCAAAAGCATGGAGCTAATCTTGCTGGATGAAAATGTATGTTAATTATTTAATTACATCTCACCACACATCATATGATTAAATATTCCGTAATGAAATTGCTTCTATGTTAATACTTCAATTTAAAATTCTACGACCAGACTAACTCATGTGATGCCTTTAACTAATTTGCATTTTTTTTAATCTTTTATCAATTATCTATGTCTTTTATGCTATGACTACATTTATGATAGATTTCATCCTAATAAGAATGTTTAGTAGTTTTGTGATAATTTATATCGTAGCGTCCATTCATTCTATATGTAAGGAGACAAGTTCTAGGCTTTGGTGTATAATAAAAGCCTACTAAAGAAGCACAAAATTGTTTTTAATTGCTGAAGGCACTGCTATATAGTTCAAAACTTCAACGAATGGAGGAAGTTACAGGGCAACTCAATATCTTTTTAAATTTTATTTTAATTTCAGCATTCATGTTCGAAGATGTGATGTTTCAATCTCAATGATCAACTTCAAGTTTATCCCATTAGAGGATATTTTACCGCCCCCCCCCCCCCCAAATAAAATGCAACATGTTTATTTGGTACAGTAAAAAAATATATTTTAGAATCATATGTGATAATTCTATAAAAAAAAAAGAAAAAACTTGTGCAAATTGTAATCTTATTTATGCAATTTTTTTTGTTCTGAATTGTAGATATTATTGGAGAACTTTACATATGAAAAAAAGTTGATGATGAAACTGAATTGCCATATGAGCTCAATGTTCTTAAGGAAAAAAAAAAGTGCTATCCAAGGTGGAAGTTTCAAAGTTTAATGTATATAACTTCAATAAGAATGATGATGATATGGCAAACAATTTGGTATAGATGATGCCTAATGGTGAACCTCTGTTTCTAGACTTCATTAAAAAGTTTGGTGTGAATGAGGTATGCATATCATTGTTCATATATAACCCATATAATCATTTTTTATGTCTTAATACTAAATTGCATATCATGTAATTTTATTTTATTGAATAAGTGAATTTTTGTACAAAATATATAAAATAAAAGGTTGAATTGTAGTGTATAAATGAGATTGAACAAAACTAATTAACCATATCATAATTTTTTATATAAAGATCTATTGATGAAGTTTTTTCCGATACTTGTAATAGTTCTCTTAATTCAGGGGAAGTTGTTATTGAGAAGGTATTCAACCAAAAAAAAATCACAATTGTAATCGAATTCTTTATTTTTTTATTATATTCAATAGCCTATTCTAATGATATGTTCACTTATAAATTATCAATTATTTTTATCTATTGGATATATCATGGACAATAATAGCTCGGCAACATCAGAATGATTATCCCACAAATGTCAACCTCTAACATTGACTATTTGGTTGATTGTCAACGGCATCTATAAATATAATATTAAGCCTTCAAGAATTAAATATTTGTATACTTGATTGTCAA
The DNA here is from genome assembly GCA_026873985.1 of Saraca asoca. NCBI lineage: Eukaryota > Viridiplantae > Streptophyta > Magnoliopsida > Fabales > Fabaceae > Saraca > Saraca asoca. Next base: position 13,755 of record JANHAO010001032.1, read on the forward strand.
GAAGTTAAATGAAGCCATTTATTTAAATAATTTATCTAATGATCTACTATTAATTAAATGTCTAGGGTGTGAACGTCTTATACAATTAACAATGTATTGAGATTTTGACTTTTTTAAATTATATAATCTTAAATGCCAAAGCTTTAATAATTAAAATTTTAAGGTTCATATGTTAAATTCTATACGCTAAAACATATGGAATATGAATGAAATTATAAATATTTTTTGTTAAAGATACTTTCTTATGAATTAAAAACATTTATTATGATCATTTAAAATAATATGCATGTTAATGTTAAAAAGCATAAAAATATAATTATTTTAAAAACCAAACATCCTTCGATTGATTGGGCAAGGAATTAGAGAATTTAAAGGCAGTGAAAAAATCTATTGCTAAGAAGGACACTGCTTTGCAAGAATCATATGAGAAAATCAACTCTCAAGCTTCTTGCTTTTAATGCTTCCAAGGAAGCTGAAAATAGCAAATCAATTCTTGAAAAGATTAACGCTGACTTCAATATCATGAACCATGACCAAGATGAATGGGAGCAATTGAAATATTAAGAATAAATAAAATACTTAGACAAACAAAAAATTGTCACTAAAAATTGTGTTATCCAAAGGGAGAAACAGGCCTTCAAATCTTTCAAAGGCTTTAATCTGGCGACTGATATAGTGAAATACTTGTATAAAGACCTTGATCTTAATTGCTTAGATTTAGATAAAGACATTCAAGACTTGGCATTAAAGGACACTGGATTAGATAGAGATCAACTAGGAGAGGTCAATTGAGAGAACAAAAATGGTCCCACCATGGAGTAGCTTTATCATGCTTGTATTTGTATTTTTTTATTACATCATTGTTTTAAGGACATTTTGAAGTACTTAGTGTTTTTAGAATATTATTATGGTTAGTTAATATTTTAAAGTACCGTTTAGTGTTTTGATGTGCTTCATGAATGATCATGGTTATCATAGGATGTTTTTGTTATTCTCACAATCAGTTTATGTTTATATCTAGAACGGTCATACACCCAAAAGTATAAAATATGAATTTAAGATTTAGGTTGCTATATTATTTCATTCTTTTCAATTAAGTGTTATAAGATCTTATATACCAACCACTTGATCATTATAATCATGATCAATATTAAGTAAGAACTTCTAGTTCTAGGTTAAGGCTATGCCTTACTGAAGTCCTTGTAGATTACAACATTTAGATTTTTATCTGGTCAATGTTTGAGCTAGTGGCTTTTAAAGCAGTGCTTCTAAAATTATTAACCATTAAGCTAGTGGCCTTTAGACAGATTAATAGGTCAGTTGCTTATAAGTATTTTTGAAGCAGTGCTTTAAATGATAAATCATTAGGTTAGTGACCTTCAAGTACTTTTGAAGCAATGCTTTAAATGACAATCATTAGGTTAGTGACTGTTAAGTGCCCAAAACAATCACCTTTCCTTTCATTATTTAAATTATCCTAGCGTTATGATACAACAAAAATAGCTCATTTTATTCATCCACTATGGGGCAAAATTCCAAAGTACATGATCGATCAATGTGGGGAAAAAACCTCATTTAGATTTTCATAATCCATAATTGATCGGTTGAACCCATGTACTCTTCTACATGACTAATTGTACATGATATTTTTGCAAATGCATGGCATTCCATGTCTTAGGAAGCTTATTTCCCTTTATCATTTCTAGACGATAGCCTTTATTTCTAAGATTACCAAACACCTAGCATGGGCCTTCCCAATTCCTTGCGAGCTTCCCATTTTTTGTTTCTTTTCTTAGTCCATTTGCTTTTTACAATAACAAGGTGTTGTGTCCAAATGTCCTTGGGTTTACTTGCTTATTATGGTATTTTGCCAATTTCTTCTCGTAAGTGATTGATTGAATATGTGCCATTTCCCTTTTGTCATTGAGTATGTCTGAGTTCTGCAAGAGTAACTCACTATTTATTTTTTCATCAAAATTTTCCTTTCTATCAATTACCATACTAATTTCCACTGGGATAAGTGCATCGTGACCAAACACTAGATGAAAAAGTGTTTTTATGATGGCTATTTAAATGATTGTCTAATAAGGCTAAAGAACATTGGACAATTCATCAACCCACTGACACTTTGATTGATGTAGACATTTCTTTAATCCTTCCAATAACACCTTGTTAGCCAAGTCTGCCAAACTATTTGTATGTGGATGCTCAACTGAGGCAAACTTTTGCACTATCTCAAGTTCTTGACAAAACTTCTTAAAAATTTCACTTGTAAATTGTTCACCATTATTGGTCATCAACACATAGGGCACACCATATCTACTCACAATAGACTTCCACATGAATTTTTGGATATTACGGGTTGTAATTGTACCCAAAGGCTTAGCTTCACACTTGCCAACTTGGATAAAGCATCTACTCAATCATTTCTGCTTTGTGGAATTTGCTTCAATTTGAAGTTCTCAGATTTAGATATCAAAGCTTTCTCTTTCTCTATGTATTTAACAAGACAAGGGACCTTAGTCTTATATGTCCAATTTACTTTACCAACCATGAGCTGAGAGTCACTTTTGACCATTACCAATTTGGCTCCAAACTTTCTTGCTTGTCTCAATCTAGATATCAACACTTTGTATTCAACTTGGTTATTTGAAACTCAAAAATCAAATTTGAGGGCATATTCAATTATCACACCTTTTGGTTCTCCAAGGATGACTCCAGCTCCACTTCCAAATTTATTTGACAATCCATCAGCATACAAGGTCCATTCATAAACTGTTCATTCACCATCTATTTTCTTGGTCAATCATTGTTAGTTTGGTGATGAAATCTACTAAGACTTGAGATTTTATGGCCCTCCTTGGTTTATAAATCAATCGTATTATGATAGGTCAATTAACTAAGCCACCAATCTTCTTATGAGGTCTAGATTTTACAAGACATGCCTAACAGGTTGATCATTTTGAACAACCACTTGATGTGATTGGAAGTAGGGTTTTAATTTTCTAGAAGATGTCAATAAAGAAAATGCTAGCTTTTCAATCTTTTGATACTAAAGTTTGGCTCATGTAGAGATCTACTAATAAATCAGTTTTTGTTCACCATTTTTTTCTCTGGTTTGGACTTATCCTATTACCTTATTAGTCGTAAATGGGTATAAGTATAGAGTTTCCCTTTATTTTGGTTTCGACAAAATAGACAGAGATAACAAGTATTTCTTTAGTTAGGAGAATGCCTCTTCACAAGCATCATCCCATTTGAACTTTTACACTTTTCAATATTTTATAAAATGTTAGGCATTTATCTCTTAATTTGTGGCATCCATACAATATTCCTTTAGAATAAGGTTTTGCTTATATAAACCATTTGTCATTCATAGAAAATTTTAAATTAAAAGTTTTAAAAGGAAGTTAGGAGTTACCTAGATATGAAGTAGGAGAGATTCATGATTAGACCTTTAAGGCATAGTACTACTTTCAAGTTGGTTAGTCTCTTCATGTCCAACATTGCCTAACATTTAGCTAGCTTGACTTCAATACATCTTTTTATTAACATGAAACCTAAAAGCTTACATGCTGTGACCCAAAGGCACATTTGTTGGGGTTAATTCTCATTTGATTCCATTTCATCACAATGAAAATTTTTTTAAGGTCTGATAGATGTCCAGACAGGTCAGTGGATTTAATTAACATGTTGTCAACATATACTTCTAAGTTTTTACTAATTTGTTCTTTAAAAACTTTGTTCATCATCCACTAGTATATTGCCCCGACATTTTTGAAACCAAAAGGCATAACCTTGTAACAAAGCACACCCTCATCAATAATGAACATAGTTTTCTTTTAGTCTTTTTCTCACATAAGGATTTAGTTATAGTTTGAGAAGGCATCATGGAAACTCATAACTATATAGCCAAAAGGTCCATCAACCCAAGCTATCAATGTTCAGTAGGGGATAAGAATCTTTCAGACAAGCCTTGTTTAAGTGTGTAAAATCAATGCACATCCTCCAACTTTTATTGGCCTTTTTACGATTATGACATTGGAAAGCCAGTCTTTTCTTTTGTTAAACTGGTTTCACCAAAGGGTTTATAATGAATTTGTGCAAGCAACCTATGGGTCAATTCTGGGCATGTTCATAATAGTCCATGCAAACCCTTTAGAATACATTCTCAACTAATTAATTAATCTCAATTAAAATTTAATAGGTGGGTTTTTTCCTAATTTGACCAATTGACCATCATTTTTTTTCCAAATAGCCTTATGTCCTCTGTTTTATATTTAGATTTTGGATTCTACTCTCTATTATTTTCTCTTGGATCTATCAATTTTGTAGTTATCATTCTACAATCATTAGTTTTCTACCTAGTACACTCACCCATTAAGGGCTCGTCATTTACCTTTTGCTTTCCTTTCAAAGACTCATCCATCTCCAAGCTTTTCATATAACATATCCTTATAGTCAGTTAGTCAGCCCTGACTTGCCCTATCCCTTTTCACATGGGGAATTTTATGAGAAAATAAGGTACAAATACTATAACCTTTGCTTTGTTCAATGAGATCCAACTAAAAATGGTGGTATACGCCACATTAGGGGTGTTAATGACCAAGAATTCTAAATCCATGCTGGTTACTAAAGGCCAGGCATCAAATGTGACCTTTAACTTAATCAACCCTTCAACAAACACCTATTTACTTGAAAACTTAATCAAGTTTCCTTGATAGGGTTTGAGGTTGGATTCTGAAATATCGAGATTAGGGGCTGTATGACCATACAGAATGTCCACTAAGCTACCTTGATGTATCAAGATCCTTTTAACAGAATGATTGTGAATAGTCACAATGATAACTATTAGATCATCATGTTCCTTATTAAAACCTGAAGCATAATCATCTTTTAAGAATGAAATGATTAGCTCTCCTTTTGATGATAATATTTTTGGCTTTTTATTCTCTAACTCCATGGCCGACCTTAGGTGTCACTTTTTGGCATTATTGAAAGTGCCACCTACAATGAAACCCCCTACTATGAATTCAACCACTCTAAGTATTTCAAGTTCTTTCATTACTTCTTTGCCCTTATTATTTTGCCTTGCATTAGGAGACCTAAAATGAGATCAAGAACATTTTTTGATAGGATGATTGTTCTATGCTCTATGTGGCCTTTGATTTCCTATTTGATTGGTCTTCTTGTACTATTGTAAGTGCCCCTTTTGGATTAAATATTCTATTTCATTTTTCAAGGTTATACACTATATGGTCTTTGATTTCTCATTTTTTTTGTCTTCTTGGATTTCCCAATAGGGGTGGCTTTCAATCCATTTTTAGCGAGAGGTTCAATAATTCTATAGCCTTTACGTGACCCATTATCTTCTTCATGGATGTATTCAATGATGTATAGACATTGAATTTTGGTCTCGACCCATGCAGTTGATTGTCTAGCTTTTCAACTTGTCATTTTACTTATTCAATCTCTTCTGCATTAATGAATTTAGTAGATCATTCTAGTAGTTTGGTTAATAACTCTATAGGCTTGTTGGTTAGAGACATAGAAAAATCTCTAGAGTGTAGGGTGATTAATACTAAGTGCACTGCTACACCCTTTTGCAAGTCCTTGATCTTAAGGGCTGCTTAACTGAATTGATCAAGGTAGCTCTTTAAGGATTCATCTTTTCCCTATTTAATGTTGATTAGTGAGGCACTAGTTCCTTTGTGCACTCTTGATGTTGCAAAATAAGCAAAAAATTGATCAGCTAACTCCTTAAATCTTCCAATAGAGTTTTGTGTTAGACCCATAAACCAGTGAAGGCTAACTTTCTTTAGAGTTGTGGAGAATGCTCTATATATAATTCTATTAGGTGCACCAGAGAGGAGAATTGCATTATGGAAAGCTTCAATATGCTTTTGGGGATCAGTGGTTCCATTGTATGATTCCAAGTTTGTTGGAGCTTTGAAGTTTTGTAGGACAATTACAACCATTACTTCTTGGATACATGGATGGTTTTACATTTTCATCTTATTCTTGATGATAGTCATGCCCATATTGCCTGATTGACCGATGTTCTGAGTGCTATGTCCACTCTTTTTAATAATCAGACTCCCAAGAATCCTTATTTTCATATTCCATAGTGCAGTCATGAAATGGCCTTTTGTCATGGGCATGGCATTTGTGGTATTCATTTTGGCGGTGCAACTAGTGTTGTTGATCAAGATTTGACTGTAGTTCACTCCTTATGAATTATAGTTCTTCTCTAAGTTGTTCATGTTCATGATGAAGCATCTTATGTTCAAAATTTCTATTCAAATGATAGTCCATGTGCTCCTCATGTAACAAAGTTCATAAGTGATCTAGGTGATTGACCAATTGTGTTTCCTCGATACTAGATCGTGGGATCAACTGTTGATGGTGTGAGTAAAACTTACTTGTAGAGCTTGAAATTACAAAAGGCTTAGTAAGAATTGGTTTGCAACTTTCAAGTTTCTAGCATAATTAGGTCCACCAACCGTGAACTCAAAAAATTTAATGTCAATTCCCTCAACCATGAATTGGTTAAAGGAATCTAATATTGCTCTCTTTTGGGTTCATACCCTCTTTCTTTCTTTCTTCTTTTATATTTTCCTCTTCTAAAACTCTATTAAGTGTGACACCAATAACTAGAATGTCCTACGTACCTAATGATTATTATCATTCTCTTCACTTAAGATGCTTATAGAATTCGATGATGAAATGTATGTAGGGAAGGAGATTTTTTAATTCCCAAAGCTCCTATTGAAGAATGGTTATAAATATTTTTTTTATAAATTAACAATATTTAAAGCTTATAAGTATGAGATTTGTGAAACGCCTTTTTAAAGATATTTTAGTAAATAATTTTATCTAATAAGTTATAATTTCATAGTATATGTTTTGAATGTCTTGATTTATTCCATTTTAACCATTGTCATGAAATAAATAAATACATTTTTCCTATTTAATTGTTTAGGTATGCTACTTACTCTAAGTAATTAAATTATTTAGCTTATTTTCTTGTAGAACCAAAACTTTAGACTTCATTAAAATGATGTTGTAGCTTTATTAAGTGTTATCAAAATTTTATTTAATTTGATTTTTTTTGTAATTTATGTAAACATATTTAATACTATATTTTAACTACTTTAGTTCTTTAATGTGTATTAAGTAAATTCTAGTTTTATTGACTTAGAATCTAAAATTTGTTCATATTTATTGTGTCTTATTAAGTTAAATCTTAGACTTAATAAAGGTATCTTTAGATTACTATCTTATTTACAGAGCACTTAAAGTTATTTGAAATATTTGAAGTGTTATTTGTCTTAATTAGTGAATAATTAAGTAGTTTGGTTTATAACAAAAAATTTATGTTTTGAGTCCAAATTAATGTTGCTACAACTATATTTAATTAGATCTTAGAATTTATGAGAGTATATCTAGAAATTTACTTCAATTATTGTAACAATTTAATGCGTATTATGTATATCTCAATCCTAATAAATTGTAGTCTAAAACCCATGCATAGTTATTGTGTGTTGAGAAAGTATTAGGTAAAAGGGGAAGAGTAGAGAGGGACAAAAAGAATTAGGGAGAGAATTATGATATTATAATAGAATGAAATAAGACTAAATAAATATATTAGATATGAACCTAATGCTCTATTTATATAGATCTACTAAGAATTATAAAAACTCTATCATTTTTAACTTTAGGTGCATTATAAACAAGCCCATTATATAACCTAAAATCAATCATAATTAATCTAAGATAATTTCCTAATATATAATGTAATTCTAAGGGAATTATACAAGCCATCTATACACAAAAGTACTATGCTAAATAAGGAAGATAGCTAATTAAGGAGCTAATTCTAAAGCTCTTAATATGATAAATTAAGAACTCTAATGTAGATAGAAATCATGTTAATTAATACAATTTGTAATAGGAAATAAATCAATTTCTAGCATCCCCCTCAAACTTAAGCTAGTAAAAGATCTGTTATTTGGAGTTTGGGAACTAAATCATGAAAGGGAAGATAGTTATGGAATGTGAAACTCCCATATCTTGACCTAACCATTGCAACTAGATAAGTATAGAAGTAGTATCTACAAGAGCCCTATATTAAACTTTAGTATTAGAGTGAGATGCAACTGTTTGCTTCTTCCTACACTAACAAATTAATGAATCACTAAGAAAGAAGGAATAACCATTAATGGAGTGGAGGTCTATAAGGCCACTAACCTGATCAGCATTAGAATAAGCTCAAGAGATGAATGCCTCAAAAAATGAAGTGCATGAAATACTGTCCCTGGTGTGACAGATAGGGCTTGCAAGGCATATTTTCTAGATTTTGGTTGTAGTTTCTATAAAAGAGCATGACTATTTCTCTTAGAGAATTTAGGAGAAATACTTTCAAAAAGACTCTTTAGTAGTAGTAGCAGCAGTATGAGAAGTGATGCAATGCCTTGACCAAAAGATTGCTTAGATTATAGTAAATGATATTCAAAGATATCATGACCATATTTTTTACAATAATTACAATAGTTCTTCCGAGAAGATCTAGATGAGTTATGAGTAATAGAACTAAATGAGGTTAGCATCTAAGTAACAAGAACCACATTAGTAGAGGGTGGTGCTAGCTCAACCTGAAAAGTGTCTAGGTGATTCTCTTCAAAAATCAAAATCATTGATCACAATATCAAGTTTAGATAGAAGACTACAATGAAGTAGAGAATTGTGAATAGACTCAAAGTCATCTTTTAGTGTCATAAGTAGATGCCAAACATATTGTCGATTCCAAAGATCAGCATATACTTTAGCAGCTTTAGTGCTAGGCCAAACCAGATGACAAACAATTAATTGATTCCATAATGCTTACAGTTCAAAAGTATAGGTATGAATGGTCTACCATCTTTTACAATGTCAAATCAACAAAAATCCAATTTAATAACATCAGTATAGGTATTATGGAATGATGTCAAGATTTGATGATTCTTGTCATCTCATTTGTATTATGTAATGCCTTAAAAAAATTCTTCAGAGGGGCCGAAGTGAAGTTTTATTTTTTTTTGTTAGGGCTATAATATAATTTTTCCTTTTTCAAAAGGACCTTTTTGAAAAGACTGCTAAGTCAACTGGGCAAAACTATAATGTGCCCCATTTCATTTTATGTTATATAATTTCCAACAGCACCCTCTTCTTGCTCGCGCACAAAGCCAAAGCTCCCCTATTCTATTGCATTCTCCGACTAATCCACTCTTCCTCTTCCACTCAAAGCCGATCGATGTGATCTAATCACTGGTCATCTTCCTCCGCTAACTCCCTAGTGACCTTTCTCCTTAGACAAGCTTATGGCAGCAATAATCCTCTTCTTTGATGCTGTTCGGCTAGGCTGTATACTAGCTTTTCCAGTGATGATCCAACCAACTCCAATCTTCCTACCTGCACTTTGGATGGTAGTGAGTACTCCTAAAGTATCAAATTTATTTTGTAGACACTCTACATCAAGTTTTCAAGTAGATTTAGTTTAAAATTGTTACCTTCAAAACTGAAGAAAATTTGAATTTTTTTTATTGATTTGCTTTAGTTAAATTCCTATTGATAGATCAAGGACACCAACATCAAATTTTTGGAGTTTCAACTAAATATCCAAGTAGGTGGCTTTACTACTTGATTTTGAAATTTCAGTTTAGATATTGAAGTTTAATGTTAGTGTAAGATACGTGTGCTTAGTAGAGGACTTTAAAATTAAGTTTAAGTATTGATTTTAATATCGATTATATCCAACTAGATTAAGTGACTCAAATTTCCATTTGAAGAATCTTCATGTGATATAAATCAATCCTCTTGAAGTAAAATTTCATCTTTAAAGAGTTTTTAAGGCGAGTGGATAATCCTATTTTTTTTTTTATAAATCCCATTTTACAATATGAAATAATTTTATAATATGGATTGTTATGGGTTTTGGAATAATGGGATTTTGTTATGTTATCTTGTTTTGAAAGTTTAATCGTATGTTGTATATGTATATGAAAATGATTTACCGTGATAAAGTTTGTATTTTATCTTGATTTACGTTATTGGAACTAGTGATTTCCATTTTATGATATGATGAATAAATATGAGAATGACTTAGCACATTTACATATTTTGTAATGATTATGGTTTACAAAAGCCTTGACTTCATCTTACTATGATTTAATGTCTTTACGCATTTTGGAACTAATGATTTCATGTTATTATTGATATTATGATATGAATAAAATGTCTCTTAATGGAGGAGAGACTTAGTAGCATAATGTTTTCAATGATTTAATGAATTGAGGTCCTGGATCCACGATAAATTCATTGGTAACCTCAAGTGCACTTGTGACTAGATTACATGAAGGGAGCTGTCAGATATATGAATATTTGGTAGGTGTGTCAAGATGGATTAGGGTGACGTTTGTGATGTTATGGTTACCACTAGGAATTGTCCTTTGGGAATCTAGTTGAATGTTTTGCCACTTGAGTATTGATATATTTTAGAAAGCTTTATTGAATTTCTCTCATGTTTATGCCATGATGGCTATTTTCATAGTAGCATACTTTGTTGCTCATTTTTATGTTGTTGAATATCATGTTTTATTTATTTCACTTTCTTGATGGATGAAAGTTTCCAAAACTATTTTGAGATCATAGGTTTCGAACGGGTAAGCATATCTTCACAATATATATATATATATTTTATCCTTTGGATTTCAAATATGAATTGTAAATGAAGTGTTGGTTTTCTATCGGATTGTCTACTCACGGATTTTCAATAAAACTTATCCTATTTTTCTATATATATATATATATTTCAAAGTTTGAGGACACCTCCATTATTCCTCCACCTCACACTGGTTCAAGCTATATACATTAATCAATGAAGGTATATTAATTATGAAAGCCCTGACAGTTGGTAGCCCTTGTTTGTTGTATAGACCTTAAGCCCAGGTATTTGAAAAATAGAGAAAACTCTGTCAAATTTTGGTAGAATGTGATATGTGAATATTTGGTTATGCATCAATGTATTTACGAGTCTTTGGTATATTATTTTGCATTGTGAGGCTTGTAAGGGGTTTTCTAACAGTGACCTTCCATGCCGGTCACATTCCGTGGATTGGAGTGTAACATATTAGCACATTTGTTGTAGCACCATGTCAAGATTTGATGATTTTTGTCATCCCATGTGTATTTAGCATAGATGTTGCAAAACCAAGTCAAGATTTGATAACTCTTGTCATCCCATTTGTATTTAGCACAAGTGTTGCAGAATCATGTTAATATCAAGAATTATGATATTATAATAAAGTGAAATAAGACTGAATTGATACATTAGACATAAACCTCAGAGCTAGTAAGAATTACAAAAACTTTATTACTCTTAATTTTGGGTGCACTGCAAGCAAGCCAATTATATAATCTTGAATCAATTCCTAATATATATCATAATTCTAAGGGAATTATACAATTTATTTATACACAAAAGTTTTATACTAAATAAGGAAGATAACTAATTCTAAGGATCTTAATATGCTCAATTAAAAGTTCTAATGTAAAAGGAGACAAGGCTACTTGATACAACCTGTAATAAGAAATAAATCAATATCTAACATTGTGTTTTATTAAACTAAATCTTAGATTTAAATTGAAATATATTCAAATTATTGTTTTAATTATTTTATTCACATAATGTGTATTATTAATACACTCATTTTAATGTCAGAAATTTTTATAACCTGTGTTTATTTATGTTGATGGAAAAATCCGGTCAACCCAAGTCTAGAATCCCAAATTGTAATTTGAGTGTAAAAGAAAGACAGAGAGAAAGAGAAAGAATAGAGAGACACTAGGAACTTTTGAACGTGGTTCAGCTGAGTGCAATGCTTATGTCCACGATTATGTTATTTCTCTGCATATTTTGGTAGAGTAATAGTATCTTTTTGTTCATCCCTTTTTACAATGATTTCAACTCCCTTTTTATAGTAGCCAGGGTGTTACAATGTATTCCATAATGGAAATAAATCATAAATTGGTTATAATGGTTAATAACAAAAAGTAATTGAACTATCTTCTTTGAATTAAAGGCTGGGAGGGCATGCTTCGAGTTGCAGGCTAGACCTTATCCTTTAACAACCTAAGGTTATTGCTTTGACCATTATTGGCCAGTAACCTGAGTTCTCATTTGGTGACCTGATGCTTTGCTCCGATGACCTCAATTTTGGTTGAGTTAGGCCTTTATCAATTGGGCTTATCCATTGAGCTTTACCAGCCCATTTATGTAGTTCCAAAAATACCTACAACAATTTATTAGATTTGAGTAATGAGGAATAGTGACATTTATATCCAATTTATATAAATTTCAAGTATTCTCTTTTATTTATAAAAAATTTATATGCCATAATTTGGGGAAAAAGGAAAAAAAAAAGAAAAGAAGAACTAATAGGAAAATCCCTATTCTTTTTCCCCTTATTCAACTATGGAGAGCTTGAGAGTAAGGGTGGAGTTGAAACCCCAACTCTCTTGGCAGCATGACACCCATCATGTTCACTCCAATGTCCATGCCTCCAATGTTATATTCCTGTCCGGCCAGCATCACTTGCGGTCCAATTGTAGCCCAACATTAGGTGTTGGTTGTTTTGGGATGTAAAGCTTGACATCAAGACTCCTAGTGGCTCTAAATTCTGCCATTGGCCAAGGTTTGCTATGACCGCTGCCCAACTCACTAGCAACAATTCTTTGCCATTGATTAGGAGAAGCTAACCTTGGAGACCTAACTATAGCCTTATAGCTTAGAAACCTTCTCTAGTCTAATTTTTCCCTTCTTCAATGGGTTGCTTTAGGTGCATGTAAGGTATAATTACTATATTTAATTTATTTTATTTTTACTATTTATGTCTCGAATTAGATTGGCTTGGGAATTATAGATGGAATGGGATTGAATGAATTAAAACTTAGTTAGCTTAGGCATGTAATTATTATTAAAATATAACCTAATCAAGCTAAATGCTTTGCTTTTCATTAAATCAGCTTCAATACGTGAAAAATTTAAGATACTAAGTTCTAATTCAATCCATAAGATTCAAAATGAACCCAATTTTCCAATTTTGGTGGCTTCACACTTCTTGAAATTAGTTGAAGCTTTGGGTAACTTCAATTCAAACATTTGAACTCTGAAAGACTTAATTAAGGTGAATGGATAGTTCCTTCTGGGCACACACCCATACCCACACATTGTGTATGAGCTGATTTCGATAGATTTCAATTGTTGAACCTATTACCTTGTAGCTTTGACTAGTTTATAAATCTTAAATTTGAAGAAGTAAATTATTGAAATTGTTAAATGTAGCATTAATATTCTATGTTGGAAATGATGGTATAAGTATATGTGTATTAAAATGTTGGGTACTTGGTTATGAATTGATATTTGGAAACTTGTGGGTCCATTGATTTTAGCATTATTGAAATGTCCAATGTATGGACTATGGTTTACCTAAATGAACATGTGAATGTATGTTTTGCCTATGAAAAATTATGAAAGCATACAAAATGATTGAGTTTTATAAAGAATATGGGATCCTTGGGAATTTTCTTTTGGAAATCTAAAGTGCACTAGGAACAAAAAGGAAACATATATGGCTATTTAATTGGTGGAGGGATAAGGGGAGATTGAATTGGACAAGGGACAGGGTCAAGTGGATAATTGTTATTGAAATTGTATATCAAATGATGGTTTACTTAAGAAAGTTATCGTGGATTCTAGTTGTAAATTGCACCTGTGTAGTTTTCTATGACAAACATTGTTTTTAAGCTTAAGTAGTCATTTTCTACCTTACTTAGAATTGCTTGAAACTAAAAATATAACTTTCCTATACTTTTTATATGAACATTTTAAAAACAACTACTCATGTCCTTTGGTTATTTTCTTCACACATGTGTAGTAACTATTGCTTTCTTTTTCTTTATCCATTAGGAAAATTGTTTTAACATAGTTAAATTGTGATTGTTATTCTTCCTAGTACAAATATATCTTAGTTTATGAATATTGTTTTAATATAGTTTAAACTATATTTGTCATTCTTCATAATATCAGTATGATTTAGTTTATAGGTATTTCTTTAGCATAGCTTGAATTGTGATTTCCATTTTTTTTCCATAATTCAAGTATGTCTTGACTTTGAATAAGGTTTTAGCATGATTTCTTATATGAGTTCCATTTTTATTTATATAATCCAAGTATGTTGTAGTTTGCAAAGAATAGAAATATTCAAATATTGAAGTTTGAGACAGGAAATGAAAGTGAGTAAACGATCGACTCACCGAATTTCCTCAAAATTCATTATATTTTCTTTAAAACTATTTTTAGGTTTCATTATCATGGATACCATTGTGTCAGAGATTGAATGCATGAACCTTGGAGGAATGTTTTGCTAGTTAAAATGTTGTACACATGCATATGTCTTGAGTAGTCATGTATGAGTCCATTTGTGTTGTATTGTGATTAGTAAATGTTGTGTGTGTAGAGCCTTTCTTGTATTGCATAGGTGCTAGGTAGGGCATGTGGCCCTCTAATGTTATTTTGGCCTATGGCTTAGTATCTGAAAAATAGAGAAAATTTTGTTGTATTTTCTGTAAAATTTCAAAAATTATATACATAAAAATGGTTTTGAAATTTTGAGCATTTGATTCCTTTGTGTTCATTTGTGAAATTTTTTCATAAACTTGTTTTATCAGGTTTAAGAAAAGTTCAAATGGAACTTGTAAAGTGTAGCTTGAGTCCAGGCATAATGTGAGGCTTATAGGATGATGCCACTAGGTGTCTTCCTTCATTAGTCGCATTCCAAAGTTGGGACATGACTTCAAATCTTGATTCTCTACCTAATCTTAATATATTTACTTCATGACCACCATATTGACTTCTTAACTATTGACCTCATTAATTTCTTCTTGTTTGTGCAAACTCAATTAGAAAATTTTGCTATGCGACAAAATTTTTAAATCTCAAAAACCTACATGAGAAAAATAAGATATTTTAGTCACTAATAAAAGATTAATTTACTCAATTTTTTTATAAAAAAAAAAGTTCAGCATACAATGCATTTTGCCTTGGACTTCAGACTTTCATGTTCTATTTTGATATCAAAGTAAAAAAAAAAAAGTTGTGACATTATGCAATAAGAAACTTTATTTTTTTCTTTTTTTTTTTGTCTGTTTCAACTTTTTTTCACAAGAATTTTTTTTATTAACAAAATCCAATTGAAAATCTGAGAAAAAGGATAATTAAAAACTTGACTGGTTGCAAGTGTCATGTTCTTCTTTGAAATGTTTTAAAATTTTTCATTTTATGCTAAAGTCTTTGAATAGTTTAAGCAAATAAATGTATAAATTAGTGACTTGAAACAAAATGCAAGATAAAATTCAATTTTCTATTTTTTTTGTTTTTATATTTTATTTATTTTTGATAAAATGCACCATTAATGTTAAAAATTGGCATTGATTAAAATGATTTAAATGAATACTATGATATATACAAATGATATGTTCTGAAAATCCAGGTAATTAATATGATGCATTAGAACAATAAATTATTATGAAGGTTATGCTAATAATGTGCAATGAAAAATGATATGGATAAAAACTAGAATATATGTGGATAATATGCTATGTAAACTCGAATAATTAGAATTATACATTGAAACCATACATTATTATGATTGTTATACTAATGATATGCCATGAAAAAAAATGATGTGAATAAAATCTAAAATGTATTTAAATGATATGCTTGGAAAGCTAGAGTAATTAGAATGATATTTTAAAACTGCACATGATTATGCTGAAGATGTGAGCAAAATTATGATGTATATAAATGATATGTTACAAAAAATTATGCTAAAATCTAAATTAAAAATAACTCAAAAATGTGCATGTGATTATAATGGGGTGTGTGAATGATGATGATGTAGAAAGGAAAGCTGAAGTGAAAGTGATATATGAAAATTATAATGTATGCATAGTATGAATATGAGCATGTTAAAATAAAAAGATAATGATATATATGCTTCCAGTGTCTTGTTTTGGTGGAACCATATTATTTTGGAAAGAGTTATCTTGTAAGGTATGACTCTAAACTTAAATGGTAGATTTTCATGGGTTATCTATCAATGTATCATTTTCAAGGCAATTCTATATCATATGATAGAACAAACTATCCCTATATTAGAGATATAGGGATCCCACTCTATAGCCATGAATGCAAGGAAGAATAAACACCTTTTCTTATGTCTATACTTATGAAATGAGGTATAGTTTAAGTCGAAACCTTCACAAAAATGATTGAGGATATTCTTCCTTGATACCTCTCTACATGAATCCACTAGCCGATGGCCACAAACCCACATATAAGGCCCAAAATTGTGTGAAGTAAAATGTGAGTGCATCATGTGTGGGGGAAATATATCAACTTTTTGTAAATATATCCAAACAACCCCACAATATATATAATAAGAATAATTTAAATCAAAAAGATATAATACTAAAAGCTAAATAAGAGATGTGAGAAATATTTACATGCAATGATATACTACAATTTGGGAGATTGATAAGATATATTAGACCATAATATTTACATGGTTATTTTCTTTTGGCTTAACTCTCTAACCATTCTTACAAGAGTTGCCATATTGTCACAACATGTCTGGAAGATGAGTGACAAGAACAATGACTATTTTCATAAATAAAAAAAAAAAGGAGTTACCACTAATTCTTAATGGAAAAATTAGAAACGCAAAATCTAGATAAAATAGATCTTATTAACCAAATAAGATGATTCAAGAGTCGAATTATATATGATAAAGGTGTTAGGCACCCCACAATATTCATTAAATAAACAATGTCAATACTTAAAAAATAAAAAAATAAAATTAATTTTTAAATGTCTCAACGGTACTCACTTGCAACTCTATTACAAATAGAGAGAAAAGTGGACTTATTAAGTGGCCAGAGTCATTGTTGCAAGGTTTGAGAGAATGGACTTCTTATAATAAATATATATATATATATATATTAATTAAATAAATAAAATATATTTTACAAAATGGCATTGATCTATTAAAGTAGGGCCTATGTACCTTCAAAAGAATGATCAAATTTCTTGTAGTTCATGGAAATTTTTTTTAAAAGAAATGAGTTAATATGAAGTGTAAATTAAAAATAAAGTAAACAAAAAAAAGTAATTTTAAACAAAAGTTGAATAAATAGATAATTCTAAAAAGTAACAAAAAAGCATATGAAAATCAAATATTTTTATTTTTAATTTTTCTATTTTTATTATATTTAAAGCGAAAGAAGAAGAAAGTTGAAATTGAAATAAATAAAATATTTAAAAATTTGAATAAAATAAATATGTATTTTTTATTTTTATTATTACATATAAGATAAATAAAAAATTCAAATTCAAATAAATAATAACTTGTCCAAAATTCTCTTAAAATCCCAAAAATAAGATTAACAGAAATTTTAAATAAACATGAATGCAATCCTAACTTATTCTATGATTCTTCCATAAAAAAACCAGAAATCCTGGTCTCTTAGGGGCACTATTTTTGAACCTAAAGAGGATAGAGATGACCATCACACATAGTATCTAGATAATCTATCATTTTATCACTAATCAAAAAGTCTTGAAAACCTTTTTATCATAGAGAATATTTCTAATGCATGAATTTAGTGAAAGATCGAGAACTCTGTATTTGAATAATATTTACAGGCTTGATCTTATCTTGCAGCACACAATCCAAACAAACCTGCTTCTATCAACTCATCTCCAATTTTGAAGCTTACACTTATTCAAACAAACCTTAACACCCGCTAATTGTGAAACACCCTAAATGTATATATAATTATGATTATGATTTGTTCCGTTAGCTCGATTAATACCTGAGGCCAATATCAAAACAATAAGAATCTTTAATCTAAATTATTAGATATCCTCATACCAAAATTGCTAGCTAAAATATATATATATATATATATATATTCCAGTAGTATATTATGATGAACCACCATATTAAATATATATATATATATATATATTCCAATAGTATATTACGATGAACCATACGATGAACCACCATATTAAATATATATATATATATATATATATATTCCAGTTGTATATTATGATGAACCACCATATTAACTAAGAAAGACAAAACGGGCATACACTTATAGCATGCATGTATACTAACATCTATCCCAACCTAACATAAATAGAATTAAGGCGAAGAAAAAAAAATCCTAAAATCCTAAATGAATCAACCTATGTGTGGTGGCTGTTGAAATCGTTAAAATTTAATATATTAAATTACTCTAATTTTGTAGTAGAGTAAGTCTAGGTCAAATTTAAAGAATTGGATGATTGATTTAAGTGTTAAATGGAATAGGGAATTTTGGATATTTAAGATAAAATTTAAAGATAGAATTCTAAAAATGACCAGATAATTAAATAGAAATAAACAAAAATTCAGATGCGAAAACTTCAATCTGAAAGAGATTCGTATAATTAATTTTCATATGGATCCAAGACACAAATTGTATTATGGTAACTTGGCCAAGAATTAATTTAAGCCTAGAACTCAAATTAAATTCCTATTGTTCTTCCTCAATTTTATTATTTCGTACCCCGAATCAACTCATATTACTAGCATGACTCAAGCCTAGCACCCAAATCAAATTAACAATAGCATTAAGAACAAGAAGAGGATAAGACTAGACAACAATCATACACCAACGTACAGTCATTAAATCCATCCTAGATTTCTTTTAAGTGAACAATCATACGCTAGCATAGAATCATTACACCTCATTGGTACTTTGCCAAACTATCATAACAATTGTAGATTATCAAGTTAAGTTAGCAAATAATCACAATAGACAATCAACTAACAAGCCCTCTTAGTTAATCATCATATGCAATCATGAAATTAAAATAGAGAAATAATAGATAATTAAATTGAGATAAATCAATAATACAAATTAGGTCTCACAATTATCGTTGAATTGAAGCAGAATTTCCTTTAAATTGAAAAAAAAAGTTTAGCTACTCATTATGAGATAATTAAAAATAAAAATAAAAGAAAAGAAAAGATCAAAAAGGTACGAATATTTTTGTCCTAAGAGAGCTTGTCCTTCTTTACAGAGTCACAAAAGTTAGAGAAAAGGAAAAGAATGCCCTATTTAAAGAGTTTTAGTTAGGTTTTCTATTAGTTCACTTTTCTTTCTACCTAAGTTGTTGAATTGGGTTGGATGAGGGTACAATTGGACCTTGGTGTAGCTCTACTTATTATCAATCCAATGGCCTAGACTTCGCCTAAAATGGAAATTTCTAACCAACTTGTGAACCAAAACACAAAACAGACTCTGTAGAGTAAATCAACTTGTAACAAATTCTACTTCTCAACTTCACATCCATGTAACTCCTTCAAAATGATACAGTTTCACCTTTAACCCTTCATAAAAGTTGTAAATGTAAATCTTAGTTGTTCAATGGGCTTGCGTTTGCACTTTTTGAAGGACTAAAGCTCTAGAAATAATAAAAATACCACAACTAGTTTAGGATCTATGGGCTAGCACTTTATTTTTACTTCTAGACTGATTTTGACCCACTAAACATCCATACTAGGATTGAAACTCTTCATAACAATTGTAGAACTTTTTCTTACCTTTCCAATGATATAAGAATAAACCAAATCAAAGGTCTAGAACTCTAAATTGAACTAAAATATTGAAATAGTGTCAAATTATCGAATTACTTCAAATTATTTTTAATTCTGATCAAATCATGAAACTAATAATAAGTACTCTAATTTTATATAATCATGACAAAAGACTAAATGTAAATGAGATATAAATTATGTAAATATTGCTCTCATTAATGTGTAAGAAAAAATCATTTATTATCAGCTTCATTAATGCTATGCAATTAATCCTAGGCTTAGCCTTAAACTTTAAAACACATCTAGGCATGAAATTCCCATTTTGTTAATTACGTTGTTTGCCCTTATCTCGTAAACAATGCTTTTGCACTTTTAATTTATCCATTCAACAATTTGATAGGCCAGTAGCCCAAAGTAATAAAAAAATCACAGTTTAATAAGAACAAATCAGCGAATTGCTAACTCAAAAGATAAATTTTCTCAAGATCACATATAATGAATAATAATCTCTCTATGAACCTATTCGATGCCGTGGCAAGAATTGATTTTTTTTTAAATAAAATAAATAAAGAACATGCTTGTCGGGTATAACTTTGATAACCACTTGCAAGTCCCATGTTTCGCGATGATTCAACAGAATTTTTGATCTATTTATTGTTAGAAAGCAGATGATGATAGCTTTAGATGGAGCACAATTAAATTTCTCCCCTACTTTCTTTTAATAGCCTATCCTTTGTCAAAACAAACTCAAAAGTCAGGCTAATAATATTAATTTTATCTCCCCTTTTTTCTCTCTCACTAAACCCTTTCAATTGCAACTATCTAGTATTTTCTTTTGGATTTTTTTTTATTTTCTCTTTATGATTTCTCACAGTATCTTCTTTCTATGATTTTCGGTATCTTTTTTTATCATGATTTTGTGTGTGTGCCCTTTCTTTCATCCTTTGACGCATTCTTTATTGATAATTGGAAAAGGATCTCTAAGTTTTGATTATCTTTAACATGTTTGTATCTCACTTTAACTCTTTAAATCAAAAGAAAAAAATTAAACGATAAATAAATAAATAATAAAATGAAAATATAAAATTATAGTATATTTTTTTATTTTTTAAACTAAAACCCTTTTTTATATCACTACAAAAAAAAAAGCTATATTTCAATCACAAACTGATTTGGTGACCGAACAGCCACAAAAAAAAAAAGAAGTGGCTAAACACCCAGTCGTAGTACATTCAACGATCGAATTTGATTCAATGGCAGAATTTAGTGACTGAAATATGTAGGAACAAATTTGGTTGTTGAGCTCCTCCAAATTTGGTCACAATTTAACTGTTTGCCACTGAATTTTTTGGTGACAGTTTGATCGCTGAGTTAGTGACCAAAATTTTTAGTCATTAATTTGGTCGCAAAATCAGTAACATGTAAAAAAAATTTAGTCACAAATTCGGTCTCTAACTAGTAAATTTTAGTGACTATTTCGGTCACTAACACCTGATTGTCACATAAAAATACTACAAATCCAATCCAATACTATCCAATACAATTTAAAACCCATTCAATTCTAGTGTATAACAAAATCAATCAATTAAACTTTAAAAGTAAATTTAATGCATAAAAAATATCCAAATCAAAATAACTGTAAATCCAAAAATGTGACAATAAATCTTACTCAATACAAATCCAATTCAAGTAGAAAACTAATCAATTACATATAAATCAAGTAGAAAACTGGTATATCCTAAGATGCATCATCTACATCAAAGTCATTATGTGGCTCCTCTGGAGGGTGCTGTGCATCATGTGATGTTGGACCGTGGGGCTCAGACGTTGTTGGCTGGGCATTAGGAGAATTAGTTCAGACGCTGCCACATACACATTGAGTGACAATTTGTATACAATGTTAACTGTAATAAGCAATTTCCTATGCAAAATATAGAAACCTCATGATTG